>PVIH01029530.1:0-13502 GCA_004025045.1 Sigmodon hispidus
TCCTTCTGGGGGGACTAGGAGCCTTCCTTCTCTCCTTTCACCCCTTGTCCTTTTCTCACCTCTCTCAGGTGGTCCTTTTTCCTTATAGTTAGGTACCTTTCTCCGCGCGCCTGTTCTCTCACTGCACTCAGTTTCTGACATACTGTCCTGAACCTGCTCTAACACACTTCTCCCTTCCTTAACTAAACAGATCGTAAAGAAAACGAAAGCAACAATCACAACAGCTCCCACCCAATAGGCAATCTCCATGTGTTAAAGGGTAGCAAGGTTCAATCAAGGATGCCTCTCTGAGTGACTCACCTGCAGTTCTGAATCCACCTTCTCTTCTGTCTCCAAGAAGGGGTCTCCCGTCGGTGCGAAGGTGTTTCGATTCCCGGGTTTCAAGCACCAGTTGTCCCGCGCCCTGTCTTCGCCTGCGAAGAAGAACGCAGTAACGCAGTTTGGATCCTTCTGCAGCAAGTTTATTCTCTACAAAATGGGAAGACCCCGACCCCTTGCCAGGAGCCAGCTTTTATACTGTCAAGTCCTCGCCTCTTACGTCTTCCCTTCTGGTTGGTTGCGAACTCTCTCCTGATATGACGCAAGGTCAGAGGGCTTGACTCACAGAGTGGAAACTTACCGGGGGACATGCGCAGATACGTTGTTTATCGCCTCGGCCGCGCCTTGGTACAGGAAACCGGCACCGTCTTGCCTGCTTGACCGGGCTCCCGGCTCCCTACAAATGGGGGCATTTTCTCAATGAGATTCCTTCTCTCTGATGACTCTAGCTTGTGTCGGGCTGACACAAAACTACACAAATAGTCTGGTGTCCAAAGTGAGGGGACAATATCTTCATCTCTGTGAGTATAATTACAAAATCAGGAAAATTTAAAATGACTCAATTTACAATCCACATCTTTGCCCCAATTTCAGGGAAACAACAATAAAAAATTTATTTTCTTTCTATGAAGTATACCCCATTCTAGAAGCTAGGATTCATGGGAGCAGAGCCCAAAAGAAACTGAGTGAGCAGAGAAGGACACGGAGCATCAGCCTTGCTCTCTGCCTTGCTCCTCTCAGGGCTTGCTGAACCAGACAGAAGGAAAGAGAGGGAATAATAATTCCTCATCAATCTCATTTATATACATTAATCTCCCCAGGCTCCTCTGGCTGCATCCCCTTCCCTAGCACACAGAAGTGGGAAGGGACACAGGCAGGTATTCAGGGAATAAGCAACTCCCCACCTACCTCCTGCCACTCCCATGGTCTGTGTTCCCACACTTAGAATAAGCACATAGAAGGCAGCCATAGGCTCCAGGTCACAAGGTCTGCTACGTGACAGCAAGCATAGGTATGACCTGAGCTGGTATTTACACACACACACACACACACACACACACACACACACAAGCTGATAATGCTGTCTTTATAGCCATCCTCCTATCTAGCTAGAGAGGATAGACAGACTATCTATCACACACTTCTCTGTGCCCACTATTACCAACTGAAGGGGTTCAAAATGCACAGGTAGAGAGCATGACTGCACGGCCTTCCCTTCAGGGACTCGCTGTTTTGGGAGAACCAAGCTGTTCCCCTCACGACATGACTTCTCTCCCATCCGTCACTCTCCCGGTCACCCCCACTTTCGCCTGCACCTCCTCTCCCTGTAAAGATGTCAGAGACTACACAGAAGCACTGTGCCTGGCTGCAGTCCCGGCTTTCCAGAGACAGAGGAAAAATGCCTTCTTTGAAGTTACACCAGGACTTTGGACTTAATCAGGTTAAACCAGCCCTTTGAGTAATTTTTCTCATCTAGGGAGAAGATCTTGCTAGATCAAGCTGTTCCTAGAGTTAAGAATAAAAATGCAATAGAGACAAAATGTCAAAATTTCATCATATTTTTTCATTTTCTTACAGATCCAAACGAAAAGTTCATTCTTTTTAAGAAGTTTCTTAGCGCCAGTAATAGTCAGGGTTTTCTAGAGGATAGAATTGATAAATATTAAAAGGAAATTACAAAGGCTTACACAACATGGTCTGGGCAGTTCAACAATGGGAAAAGTGAAGCCCTGGCTCTCATTTCCCTCTGCTCCCTCAGTGAGGAGGATTCAGTGTGACCAGCTGCCTCACGCTCCCATCAGCATCACCTCCACCATGACGACTGTAACCAGGAACTTCTCTAGGCCATAATGTGCTATCATTGTAACTTTATATATAATATTGCTGGGCTGGTGATATGGCTCAGTAGGTAAAGTCACTTGTCATCAACCTCAACAATCCCCATGGTGTAAGGAAAGAACTGACCCCTGCACTTGCCCTCTGACATCCACACACACATGAAGGAACAAGTGTGCCCACACAGACATACAGTGTGCAGTTTTAAACAAAATGCAGAGTTTGTGTTTGGTGACTCTAAGTAACCCAGCATAAGTGACACCTGTGACTAAAGGTGGGGTGGTCTCTCTGCTAATCTCTCTGATGATAGCATTCCTTCAGTTGTACAAAGAAAAAATTAAAAGATATGTTTGAGCCATTCATATCTGCAGATTATTGTGTTGTAGTTCAAACACAAATGGAGAAGCCAGCCCCCTAGGCCTCAAAGACGACACAAATGACACCTAGACACAGGAACTCCATCATCAAGATGGCTCTTGAGGTCATCAAGTCATCAGAAGGGTCAAAGCATCATATATGAAACCAGGCTCACATGGTAATTGAGACCCCGTATTTACAGAAGGGTTCTGCCACTCTGCTCAGTGATCATCTCATCATGGGCTGGATATACAAATCTTGTCCATACTAATGGCTGCAGAGGGATATATGACTACCAGTCCCATGGCCCACTGAAAGAGCCTTTATAAGTCAACTGAGGCTACTTGTGGCATATGCGCAAATAAAATTTTATATTGCAGTACAGGTCTTTATAGCCAATGAGCTGCCTCGCTCTACCATACTTCTGTGAGTGGGAACAGAAGAGGTTTTATTCCAAGAGATTAACGAGTCATGAGGAAAACATAGTGTTAATTTCCCTTACCTCAAGGCTTCATAGCTTGAAGGACATGAAGAAATAGCATTAGGAAAATTCCTGAATCTACGCAGAGTTACAAATATGCAGAAGCAAAAGACTGATGGGACATTCAGAGATTACAAGTTGAACAAAGAATCTTTCGGTTGTCAGAGATAAAAGATGCTCTTCAGTAGCAACCACCTAAAAAGCCAGGGAGGACTGATTCTCCTGCCAGTTAAGGTCCAGCCTAACAATTGGATTTACATAAATGACTACGAAGAACCTGCCCAAGAGATAGCAAAGACCATCAGACACCAGCAAGTAATGGAGGAACAGAGGAAGTGAGAAGAGTGGCCTCTAAAGATGTAGGCCTGGACCTGGATCTGCTGAGTTCAGCAGAGCTATGGCCCAGCTTGAGATAGATAGTCCTCAGTCTTCCTGTGGCTGAGCCTGGTACTTCAAAGACTGTTGAAACAGTTCACTCAGGGGTAACAAAAGAAGTCTGGCAAAGACAACTCCAGTGGAGAAGTGCCTCGGTTCTGACCAAAAGAAGGTCCTGACAAGCCAACTTGATATGTCCTATGCTGAGAGAATTGATCCTAAAATCATCAGCTAAAGAGTGATCAAATGCTGCAGGATATTTGATCACACTATAAATCCCAAGATTGTGTTATTTGCTGGAAAACCCTGAGCTATGCTGTGGCTCAGCCCTAGCACATACCTTTAATCCAAGAGCTTTCTGCTTGAATATTGTAAACAGGATTAGATAAAATCAATCACAGGTCAAGAGATAAAACAACCAGTTGACAGAAAAAAGTTCTAGAGAGTGAAAGGAAGTCTGAGAATGGAGGGATGCACAGGAAGCAGAAGGAAAGAGTTTTGTTTGAGACAGCATCATAGAAAGGTGTCTTGCTGGAATGTCAGCTGAAGAGAAAGGTCGGCTGGGGGCTTTCACTGTCTCTCTGAGATTTCAGATTTTCAACTCAGCATCTGGCTCCTGAGTTTTTATTGGTAAAATTGACATTTAGTTAAAAACAACATTTGGTGCTCCATGGTGTGGCACAACCATACTGATAGAGAAATCATGCCGGCTGCAGACAAATGGAGAAGACAACAGATTTGGTAAGATACCTGGCAAGTCCTCAAAGAGTTAAGTAATATAAAAAGGGAAAATCTTTCCTACATTAAGGATGAGAAATATCCTAATCCAGGGCAGTAAGACCCTGTAGAATATAAAATACTACTTTAGATGGTTTGAAAATAGAAGCAGAAGGAGGCTGGGGAGATGACTCAGCGGTTAAGAGCACTGGCTGTTCTTCTAGAGGACCTGAGTTCAATTCCCAGGACCCACATGTCAGCTCACAACTGTCTGTAATGAGTGTAATCAGATCTGATGCCCTCTTCTGGCCTACAGGCAGAACAGTGTATACATAATAAATTAGAGAAAAGAAGGAAAGAAGGAAGGAAGGCAGAAATCTGAAAAATGGATAATAGTAACAAATCTGAGAGCTATAAATAATATGCTCCAGTCAGTGAGCTCTTTACAGCCTAAAATTCCCTTGCCTTCTTTATTACCTAAAGGGTGATCTATTATATTAAAGGACTGCTTTTTTAACTATACCTTTACAAAAACAAGATAAATAAAAAGTTGCCTCACAGTATTTACTTATAATTCTCAACCTGTTAAAGGTATCAGTGAAAAATTCTTTCACAAATAATGTTAAACAGCCCCACTGTGTGTCAATATTTTGTACAACAACCATTAGAAATAATTCATGAACAGTTTTTTCAGTCTAAAATCTATCATTATATGGATGATATCTAACTGACTGAATCAGCTATAAATACTTTAGAAAAAAATGTTTGATGGAGTAAAGATAATTTTGCCTTGCTGGGGATTACAAAATGCTTCTGAAAAATAAAAAGAGATTCTATCCATTGTCTAGGATATAAGATAGGTTTACAGAAAATTCAAACATAAAAATTAGGAAAGATAAATTACAAACTCTTAATGACTTCCAAAAATTGCTGGGAGAGACTAGCTATTGCCCATAATTAGATTAACTACTCAAGAGCTAAGTAATTTATTTCAAACCTAAAAAGGTGATAAGGACTTAAATCATCCAAGAAAATTATCAGCTGAGTCTGGGAGAGAATTGGCTCTGGTAGAATAAAAGTTATAGGATACACACGTGGATCACTTGGACATAAAGCTTGATTGTATTTTAGTTATTTTTTGCTTTCTACTGATTTACCCAAAGGAATTCTTATGAAGAAGATAATATCTTAGAATGGATATTTTTAATATAAAAAAGTATAAAAAATTAAAGACCTATGTAGAAAACTTTTCTAAATTGATTTTGAAAATACTATGATTAATATCAGGGTTTCACTGGCTTTATAACTTTTAAAGGCTTTATTTTTTTAAGTTTTATGGAATTATATGATGTGCATTTGTCTTAGTTTTTTAAGTTATGGTAGAATTCTGTAGTAAGTTCATAAAAAACAAAAGAAAAAGAAAAAACAAAAACAAAAAAAGAAAACTAGTGGTTTACAAATTGAAGAAGGGCAGTTATTTCCCTGAAATACAAATACAGTATACAGTCAGGCTGCACACTCCTGTAAGGCTGTAGTTGCCTGGCCCTGCCCTGAGATCCCCAAATGAAAAGCAGTCTTATGCTCCCAATCATAAGGCTCAGTGTTTAAGATATGCATATATACGTTTTTTTTTCTCTTTTCCCAGGGAACTGAGTGTCAAGTGCATGTGTCAGCTTATTTTTGCCTCCTTGCAGCATCTGTGGGTGTGTCTGTATTTAGCTCTTGAATACATCCCTGTACATTATAAAACTATGAAAGCTCAGGTGAGTGTGGGAGCACCTTGTCTGTAAGTGTTTGCCACAGGGATAATACCCATGCACCCTCTCCCCATCAATAAATATTATAGAACTCTCAAAAAGAAAAAGAAAAAGAAGATTTTGTCAATTAGCTGGAATAGACCCAACAGAAATTGTGGTACCTTTTACTAATGCTGAAACACCTCATTATGGGCAGAAATCAATATTGGCAAAGAGCTTGAAGTAATTGGGGGAGATATTAACAAATATCCCAAAACCAAGAGACTTCAATTTATAAAATGAACTAATTGGAGTCTCCTTTATATAATAAAAGAGACACCAATTTCTGGAGCCCCTACATTCTGTACTGATGCAAATAAATCAGGAAAGTCAGGTTATGAGTCAGAAAAGATAGTTTGAAGCTCTTATGGCTCAGTTTAAAAATCAGAACCATTCTTGTACTATTATTAGCTTTTCCAGAATATCTTTATATTTTTACTGGCTTTCAATGTGCAGAAAAAATTGTTTTACATATTGAAATCATTGAACTAATATTCCCAATGATTCAGAATTAACTTCACTATTTATTTAATTACAAGTAATCAAAAATAGAGTCATCCATTGTATATGACACATTTCAGACCCCATATGGGGTCTACTAGATCCTCTAGCACAAGTAATGGTGAAATTGATCAGCTATTAATAGGAAATGTGCTGGAAGACTCAGGATTTCATAAGAAACACCACGTTAACAGTAAAAATTTGAAGAAAGATTTTTCTATCACTTGGCAACAAGCCAAGGATACTACAGAAAACATCCTACTTTTTCTTTGTATAACTGAACTCCATTACCTTCAAGAAGTAACCCAAAAGGTACCCAAAGAAATGAAATTTGACAAATGGATGCATTTCATTTTTCATAGTTTGGAAAACTGAAGTATGTGTACCATACCATAGTTACATATTCAGAATTTCAATAGACAATTGCTTTAAGTTCTGAAAAAGAATTACTCTGTAATTACACATTTATTAGAAGTTATGCTTATTATATGGATGACTGTACAAATTAAGACTGACAATGCTCTAGTATTTTCTCTAGTAAAATGAAACAGTTTCTTGCATTTTATAGCATAAAACATATTACAGGTAAATCACATAATCACACAGGACAAGTATTATAGAAAGATATAATGTCACTTTAAAAGATATGCTTAATAAACAGATCTTTCTGCTTAATAAAGATCCCCCCCAAGATAGATCACAGAGTGCTTTATTAACCTTAAATTTTTAATACTAATGAGAAAGGAACAGCTGCTGAGACATTGGATAGTAGAAAATGCTGAATTACATCAGCCTGTATAAAGACCTTAATTGAGGTCTTTAAATTTTTTTATTCTATTTATTATGAATACAATGCTCTGTCTGTATGTATGCCTTCATGCCAGAAGAGGGCACCAGACTCATTATAGATGGTTGTGAAGCACATGTGGTTGCTGGGAATTGAACTCCGGATCTCTGGAAGAGCAATTTATGCTTGCAACCTCTGAACCATATCTCCAGCCCCCATTCCAATAATTTTTTTAAATATTTGTTGACCTCAGAATGGAAACAGATTTGTTTTACGTTGGAGAAGAGGTTTTTGCCTTTGTTTCCACAGAGTGATAAAGATTAGATTCAAACAGGAAAGGCCTCCTGAATAAGAGGCAATAGTTCAGACAGCATGGGTATTCAGTCCAAACTAACTTATAAAGACTAACAAATACCTTTGATCAGACATAAAACAATAAAAATAAAAATGTTTTCAAATAATAATTTACCAAAGGCACACTTGCCTTACTGGCATGAAAGGAAAGATGGGCTTTCTTAAACCACATGTCTTAATTACAAGTTAGAATGTTAGACTAGATTGCCAGGTGGCTGACACCATCTTGGATATAAGCTTTCGCGTTTTCTTCTTAAATAAAAAGTATATTTTTGTTGTTTGGTTTTAAAAACACAGTTTAGAGATTTAAACATTTTAAGTAAATTCAAAGGGACACAATAGTTCAAACTTACTACATCTCTAAGAGTTAGAGTAATTTGGAGCTGAGATAAAATATTTGAGCAGAGTGGTGGTGGCCCATGCCTTTAATCCCAGCAGAGACAGGGGGACCTCCAAGACTGTTTTCTAAATTCTAGAGTTACAGTGAACAAGGTGGTGGTGCATGCTTTTGGCCCTACCACCCAGGGACAAAACTCACATACAGCTCCTAATTGGCATGTTTGCACACTAACACTAGAGAAATCACATACCATATTTACAGATTATTATTTAAAAAAAAAATCTCTACAGGGTCACCATTTGCCTGTTGGCGGCTATTGCAAAAGCTTTCCATATACAGAGAATAGTCTTATTTTAAGAAACAAATTTAGACATTTTACGAGGCATGGCAAACCTTATACTCAATCATTGCCAGCCACCCATATGGTCATAAGGATGCTCTTATAATAAGGATTGGATGGTTTGAAGTCCTTCGCAGCCTTAGCCATGGAAGGAAAGGTATTATAGTGGAAATATCTATCTGAACTTCTTTGTGGCCAGGATGTGATAGCAGAGGGGTCTGTGCCTTCCTGCACTGAGGAAATAGCTCGGTTGCCCATAATCTCTATCTCTAAACTTGTTTACCCCCCACCCTCCACCCCTGAAAAGAGGTACCTACTGAATTATGGGGACTAACACAATGGTCACAGCATTTGGCTAACTCATGGTTTACTGATGACTCGTCAACTACTCACTGATCCAAACAAAACTGAAGGATGAAGCAGCCTGTCGACTGTGGGATGCGGTGGCCAATACTGAGATAGGATCCATCAAATCAGCACAGCACTATTGGCTATAAAATAAGCAACAAAGAAAGCAAAAGAAAAATACCTTCAAAGTACAATGGTGTGTGTGCAATGGTATAGCTATATGGTCATCAAAATGGAAAATCACTAACTGGCAGGTAAACAATGAAGACATCATGGGAGGCATGCATGGGAATGGCAAACCTAACAAGGATATCAGATTTTATATATTCCATTCAGGCAAGACAAACAAAACATCTGAAAATAATAAAATAGTGGACAAATTGGCATCATGTTTAATAAAGATTAGAATATCAAAATTTGTCAGAGAAAAAAATTAAGAATAAATCAGCAAGAATGATAAATTACATGTTTGAAAACTTGAAAATTGACCCTTAACACTAAAAAATAAGAAAAAGATGGAGAATAAAATTAAACCAGGACAAACCTATGAGAATATTATAAGGGATTCATAGCCAGTCAGTGGTTCATACCTTTAATCTCAGCACTTGTGAGGGAGAAGCAGGCATATAAAAATTACAGTGATTTAAATTTATAAGCTTCTTGCAAAAGACAGACAAAAATGTAAAGTGAATGTCCTTTGTGATCTAAAAATAAATACATTTAAACCTTGAATTTATATATAAAAAGAAAGGGTAATACAGGGATATTTATCCACACATGCTAAGGTATATCTAGTTACAAAATTTCAAAAGAATTTTTAATTGGAAGATAATACTTTTTCTGTTGTCATAAAAATATTTTGCTCTAGGAAATGTATAATCTGCCAAAAAGGAAGCCCCTAGAGTTAGGGTTGAAGCAGGGTTTGGTTTTTGTCTTTCCAAGAGAATAAAAATATCCAACTAAGAAATATAGAGACCACTGGACAAGTGAGACATCTGAAGAAGGATCAAGAGAAAATATCCCAAGAAAAAGAATAAATTGGCCAAGTGGTATCACCCACCTCCAGTGTACCATTTAACCAGGATTGCCATAAACTGACAAACACCATCCCAAAGATTGGACTACAAACTGCTCAGGACGTTCAAATTGCTGAGTCATAGAAGGATGAGCACAAACATTTTACAGAACTTTGAATTCAAATACTTAATCCTAAAACTGCCAAATACAATCAACTGGATATTGTGGAAAGTTTGATAGAAATAGCTTTATTATTGTAAATATTTTTACTGTGTTAGAGTTAAAACCTTTCCTTTTTATTTAGACAAAGTGGGGGGGGGGAATGTTGCAGGATATTTGATCACACTGTGAACCCCAAAATTGTGTTATTTACTGGAAAAACTTGTTTCTAGTTGTAGTGTGGCTCAGCCCTAGCTCATATTTTTAATCCAAGAGCTTTCTGCTTGAATACTATAAACAGGACTAAATAAAATCAACAATAGGTCGAGAGATGAAGCAAGCAAACATCTGACAGAAAAAAGCCATAGAGAGTGGGTGGAAGTCAGGACAGAGAGAAGACTCGCAAGAAGTAGAAGGGAGGGGCATCCAGTTAGTTTTGCTTGAGACCATGTAGGAGAAAGCTTTCTTTCTGGGACAAGGGCAGAGGAGGAAGCAGTTGGGAATTTTCTCTGCCTCTCTGAGCTTGCAGGTTTTCACTCCAACAAAGACCCTGGCTCCTGGGTCTTTGTTGATAAAGTAGAGCCTTAGGGACTTACAAAAAAAAACCTAACAACTTAAGAACTGTGCTCAAGGGCTGGAGAGATGGCTCAGCAGTTAAGAGCACCCACTGATCTTCCGGAGGACCTGAGTTCGATTTCCAGCATCCACTGTAACAGCTAACAACTGTCTGTAATTCCAAGATCTGACACCCTTACACAGTTATACATGCAGGCAAAACACCAATTCACATAAAATAATTTTTAAAAAAGAACTGCACTAAAGCCTGCTCTGATGCAACCAGCAGCACACACAGCCTTCCACGTCCATGGAATCAAGTGGTTTTGTTGATTTCTGGCACCAGTCTGGAACAAAAGAAAACAACCAACATTATCTCTTCTGTAAAGTCATTCTAGACAAAGACTTAAAGAAAAAAGAGATGAGAAATGTCAGGACAAGAAGTGACCAGGCTTGAGGAAGTCTGGAAGGCACAGAGCAGGATTTGTGAGTCTCTTCAGTGGCAGCTCCCTCAGAGACCACCCTTCTTCACATTCTTTCAGAATCACTTCAATCCTAGCATCAATGAATTTAGAAGAAAAAAAGTGTGACAACCCATCCTCAATGATGTCAGCAAGTCCACCATTCAGCCTCTTGGTCAAGACTCTCCATGAACACTGCAAACAGGTACAAAATGAGAGAGTCCCTACGTCCAGGAAAGAACAAATCCTCAAAGTGAGGAAAACCTGCTAAGACACTTGGCTACCAGAATTTGATTGGCAGAGAGCAGTGTGAGAAAGTTATTCAAATGGCTTGGGAAGATGATGAGATAGAGCTGGACCCCATCCAAGTAGAGGAGGCAACAGCCCAACTGGAGGGATGCTGAGGACCTCCACTGTGCAAGCAGGCAGAAAGGCTTCACTTGAGGATGTGCTGTCAATGGTGACGAAGGAGATCCGCACCAGTGCAAGCACACCTGACACCTGCTCAGTCAGTGTTTAAGAGCTTGTCAACACTGTGAGCAACCAAATAACTGGCTTGATGTTGAAGATTGAGAAGATGGGGAGTGGGGGGAACCTAAAGATCCAATCTCTTACAGTCACCGAAGCCCCCAAGTCCGGATTGACTTATCAACAGGACTTTGTCCCTCCAAGAAGGAGCAGCCATCAAGTCACTCTGCCTCATTACTGCTCCTGGCATCACACCAGATCTGCCAAGTTAGAGAAAGAACCCAGATTTCTGGACTGCATTCGGATAGCATTGCATACTCTTCAGCACCAGGAATAGACGTGACAGCAATGGGTGACTGTAGGGAGCTGCGTTGTACCACGCCCTAAAGGTGGCGCTGGTTTCCACCTTCCACCTTTCTTGATGTTGAGTGCTCTCGGGAGTAAACAACTCCTTATTGGCTGTAGGCAAGGATGGTGGCTTGCTTCCGGCGCCTCGGGACCTATTGGCAATGTCCACGTGGCTTACCGGGATTGGAGGCCCAGAGGGTATTTAGCCACGAGCGGACTTCCCCCCGGGGTCGTTCGTCATATGTCTGAGAGTGAGTGAGTGAGAGACAAGAAGATAATTAAAGGCCAGAATAAACTGCAAAAAGAAGGATCCGGTGTTGCGTGTTCCTTGCTGGCGAGGTGGCACGTGACAAGTGGCGCCGAAATCTGGGAAGATAAGAACTAAACTCGCGCCAACGAATGACAGGATTCAGAACTCTCTGCAGTCGGGGCCGGGGGGGGTGCACCAGTAAGTCCCAGGTAAGTTGGGATCTGCAGTGAGAGCGGGGTAGCTCTGGCCTATAGATGAGGTGGAGAAGAGGGACCTCACCAACAAGTGAGGGTAACCTCTTGGCGCTAGCGGGTAGCTCCAACCTGTAAGTAAGGGCAGAGAAGAAGGAGCTCACTGACGAGTGGGTGTAACCTCTTGCAGCTGTGGACACACGGCAGCCTTGAGCTCAAAGTGAAAGTAGCACAACAGTTGTGGATCAAAGTGAAAGTAGCACAGCAGTTTCGGATTAAAGTGAAAGTAATGAAGCAGTTGCCAATTTTGGCTTAAAGTGAAAGTAACAATTATTGCAGACTTGAGCTCAAAAGTGAAAGTAAAAGTAGTAGCAAGGCTGGGGCTGGTTGGTAAAGGCTCAGAAAAGATTTTTTAAAGTAAGGAGTAAAGGTCATATAAGGATGGAGTCTTCAACCTCATGTCCAATTTTTCTGGCTCTACAGGAGCTGTTACAAACTAAGGGCCTGGAAATTAAGGAAAGCGTATTAGAGAGATTTTTAAAGGAATGTGACGTTGCAGCTCCGTGGTTTGCTGTCACAGGCAGTCTACCGGTGTCCTCCTGGGAGAAGTTAGGGCAAGATTTAGACTTCGCCTATGAACAGGGAATTCTAAAGGCAGGCGTGAGATCCATTTGAAGGGTGATTCGAGGTTTTTTGGATGATCAGAGGTGTTGTGAGGCAATTGAAGGGGGTTAGGCCGCTTTAGAATAGTTAAAAGAGAAAAGATCTGACGGGGCACGCAGTGAAGAAGTGAGAGGCCTTAGAACTGAAGGATCAGATTCCAGGGGAAACACTTATCAGGATTTAGAGGATTTTCAGCTTTTGGGCATTGAGAGCAGTAGTTCTGAAGAAGATCTATCAAGGATGGAGGAGTCAGGAGAGGAACAAGAAACTAAGAAATTGGTTTCAAAAAAGGGAAAGAGGCTAGCCCTGAGGGAGCGCTTGCTTCCTGGGAAGTGTGGCCTTCTGCCATCCGCTCCCCTAGCTTACTCAGATGGAGGGGGTGGCTTCGGCAGCCACGAACAGTCCTTTAACCCTGCAGTATGGAGAAAAGTGAGACAGGAACTGGTGTCAGCATTTCCTGTGTTCCAAGATCTCCAGGGGAATTGTTATGAAGAGCCCCTGGACTTTAAAGTAATCAAGTCACTGGCCAAATCAGTAAGAACTTATGGCATTACCGCCTCTTTCACTTTGGCACAAGTGGAGGCATTGAATAGATATTGGTGCTGACAAAAGCATTATAGCAAGGAAGGATTGGCCCTCTCGGTGGCCGATTCTAAAATAGCCAAGTCTTCCCCAAAGTAACCCTGAACAAACAGTTGTTGTTACCTCCTATGCCAGGTGTTTCAACACAATCTTGTTATTCCCATCACCTGGAAAACTGAGACACCTGTATGGGTCCCTCAGTGGCCCTTGTCTTTAGAAAAATTGAAAGCAGCCCAAGAACTAGTGCAGGAACAGCTA
>PVIH01029531.1:0-13499 GCA_004025045.1 Sigmodon hispidus
AGGAGGAGGAGGAGGAGGAGGAGGGGAAGGAATATCTGAAGATTGTGTACTTGCTTCCCTGGCCAGCATGGCTGGCGAGTTTCCAGGGAATGCCTGTGAGAGTTGGTGCCTGGGACAAAGTGGGGATGGATTTGTGAGGAAGACTGTAGGAGAAGATCAGTGTGATCCAATCGGGTGTTAGGGGTGAGAGGAAGTGGGAGCTGAAGCATGTGGTCTGTTACAGAGATGGGGATTGGATTTGGAGGAGAGGAAGAAGAGTGAAGATCTGGAGACTGCCTACCTGTTACTTTCCTTATATGTGGCATTTGTATAGCTCTGACTGCAATGGGTGATTAAAGATGAAACACATTGGTTCTTAGCCCTTAGTCTGAAAAACAACTTGGAGCATTGCTGATAATGAGCCTTTGGAGGATGGCCCTTTGTTCTGACCTGAAAGGGATTGCACCATGGCTCCAGTCGGGCCCCAGCAGGGATTCCTGGTTAACCTCATAATGTCTCCAGATCTGACCACTTTGAGGCTGGCTGTCTCTGACACTCATCCATGCTGTAGCAGGTACTGTGATTTCCTTTCTCTTTAAGACAAAAATTATTTATCTGTATGGATGGACCTCATTCCATTTATCTACCCATCTATTGATGGACAATTTATTCTTTTATTTTTGGACCCTATCAATAGGGCTGCATGATCATGGATATACATGGTTCTCTTTGAGACTCCACTTTCAAGTTTGGAAATTTTTTTTTAAAAATAAACTGAGGGTCCAGGATGGTGTTAATTGATTTATAAAGATAATCCAGGTCCATGATCTTTGCCTTGAGATAGAGCAGTGGGTGGAGGTTACTCTATTTTCCTGGTGCTGGGATTACGGGTGTGTGCTGTGACACTTGGTCAGGTCATCTTCATGCTTTTACAGAAAGTGGTTTCCTAGTACCTGGCGGAAGGATGGGGTGAGCAGGCAACTCTCCCTGGATCATGGTGAACTTGGATAGAGTGGGGCAGCACAGACCCCGTCTCTACAGGGCTTGCTGTCTATCCCCAGAAGTCTCTTGGCACAACTTCCTCTGAGGAACCTTGGATGGTATTTTATGCTGTGTCTGGGTACTTCTGGGATGGTAGTGAGTTTACATAGCTTGCTGTATATGTAAGACTAGGGATGCTCAGCAGGTCCAGGGTTGCAGATGGTCATAGCCTGGGAGAGGCTCTGGTTTTAGTGGCTGATTTCATTTGAGTCTCACAAAGACAGCTGCAGTAGATGGTGAGCATCAAGGGTGAGGAGGAACCCCACCTGACCTTCTTGTGATAATCTTCAGAGCTCTGTTGCTTGAAAGGTCAAAGCCCAGAGCATGATGGCCCTTTCACACCTAGCTTAACAAGACAACTGGAAGTGAAGGTGGGATCCTTCTATTTCCAGCATGGGTTGGAACATTGTGAGTCTCATTCTGGAATCAGGTTGACCTCTTCATGATTGCTGTGGCACTAAGCAACTCTCCCGTCCCCATTCCCTGCGGTAACACAGTGAGGACCTGCCTTAAGTAGGGGGTGGGCAAGAGTGAATGAGCTGGCTGGAAAGAAGTTAGAGTTCAGCGATAAAGCTCTTCAGAAGCCATTCCTCTCCCTTTGTCCCTCTGGAAGTTGTCTGGGAGCCCTTTAGTGGGTGGCACAGAAAGATCCAGAAGCAGGTCATGGATAGCTGTTCTGTGGTAGCAGCTACTTTTCAGGTATGGCATTTGTTCATATGATGCACTGTTTTCATTTTGTGCTGTTTCTAGCCCTCCTGTGAGGCCTTTCTATTCTCACCTGAATAGCGGATGGAACACTCTAGGCTGATAAGAGTAGCAGCTGGTTACTTGGCAACGTTGCTGCAGGCCTGCTGATGGGAGATTGGCTGCTGCAGATAAGCTCCTCTGCTTATCTTCACGCCTCCAGCTCTGTACCAAATGCTCCAAATGTGGGGCTGTCTCAGGTGGATCAGAACTCCATAGTAAATTCACCTTGTTGAGTAGGAGCCCAGCCTTGGGCATCCCTATCCCTGGACTGGGGTGGATGCACAGGATGTCTGGTTTAGGAAGTTGCACCTTGCTCTGGCAACCATAAAGGAGCCATGGATGCGAAGCTGTGATGGCAGAGTCTTTACCTCCCAGAAGAGCTGAAATGCATAACTGACCGACTTGTTATATCAAGGAACAAAGGAGTCATCTCAGCCCTTGCCTTGGGGGTGGTGCCTTTGGGTCAGCAAACCTTGTTAGCTGGGAACTTGTTAGCTGCGCTTCCTTCATTCCTTAAGTTTAGATCCATTTTTTCTTGCTCTTTCTTTCATTCTCTTCACCCCCTCTCTGTTTCTCTTTATGAAGTTCAGGGTGGGCTCAAGCTTACGATCCTTCTGCCTCCACCCTTTAATGCTGGGGTTACTATACCAGATCTTTCTTCTTTCAGTGTGTAGGCTATCCCAGGAGGAATCTGTCTTCCTGGCTGCACATTCTTCTTTCTGCTGTTCTTGCTCTCAGATCCTGGAATGCAGAGGGTTAAGCAGTTATCTCTGGGCTAATACTCCTTGAAGTTCCCCAGAATGTTCTAATGGTGATCACGATGAGGGTGGATTCATCCAATTTCCATGGTGATCATGATTTGATAGTTTGGCCCCAGTTCTGATAATGACTACTCTGAGGCTGAGTTCATCTTGTTTTTATGGTGATCACCATACAGTCATGTTGGTTTACCTCCTGTGGTAACATTGGATTGATTCATAGCTCTGACAGCAAGGTTGGGTTGGTCCAGAGTTTCCATGGTGACCCCAATGAGGCTGAGTTGGTCCATGGTTTCCATGGTGACCATTTGTGGTTGGGCTGACTCACAGCAGTGTTCCTATGCTGACTCAGTTTTTCCTTAATTTCCTCATAAAAATTTCCAAGAAAAAAAATGTGTATTTTAGAAATTGTTCCTGCTCTCTTTAGTTCATTTTTATACTTCGCTCTATATTTCAATGAGATACACTTAATAAGGTATCTGGTCTCTCAAATGAAACCTGAGTTCCTTATAGACAAAAGCAGTGTCCAGTTTGTCTTTGCTAATGTTGCTACACATTGAGGGATGACCTCAATGCCATCCTTGGCTCCTGTGTGTCTGGAGACTTGAGATGGCTGCTCTCTGTTCAGAGCGGCATTTCATCTGTGATATACCCATCACTGTATTTCCCAAATTATTTTTATTGTTTCCCTTGTTTTTGCAGTATTGGATATGGATGGAATGAAGGGCTTTGTGCATACTTGGCCATGCTCTGGCACTAAGCTATACCTTAACTCTTTGGTTATTTCAGCATCTAGAGAAAAGTTTTATCAACAATGATTATCAGCTTGCACATTCCATTTGTTTAAAGTGACGCTATTTTATGTTTGGTGTTTTATGTTACAGTTGTGAGGATGCATATCATCTTCTAAAATGCCAAGATGTCTTTTCCATCAGTGTGTGTGTGTTTATGAAATTGTCTTTCCATAATAATATAAAAAGCTTGAGTTTGGGGTTGGATCTTTGAGCCCACAAGGATCTTAGATGGTATGATGCTGCTGCAGCAGTGAATGGTAGCTTGGTTACATTCAGAGGGGATGTTATACAACAGTCCCTGCCCTTGTCACCTACCGTGAATATGGGTACCATTCCTGATCAGTGACTCTGAAGAGCAGTCCCTGTACTTATTACTTACCCTGCAGGTGGGGTCTTTATCCAGGTCATGATTCTGCAGAAAAGCTACTTTTCCTTGTCATTGACCTCTGTATGGGACCTGAATGATCACTGACTTGTGAGAGTCCTGTACTAACTCTGTAAATGGGTACTGTCCTTGTCACACTGACCCTGAAGATGTGTTCTTCTTCTGATCACTGACCCAGCAGGATACCTTTTCAGGTCACTGACCCTATGGGGGTGTGACAATGTAAGTGTGTATTCCTGTGCTTGACTATGAGTGATATATACATGCATTGTATAGGTATATGTGAGCATGTTTATCCACACTGAACACATGCATGCTCCTTCATCTATTGCTCTAAGTAGTGTTTATATCTCTTGACAAGAGGACAGAATCCTCCTGGACTCCTTGCTAGTCCTTGCAGCATCCGGCCAGCATGGGCATTTTTACCCCCAGTAAGAGCTGCTGCACCTCTGACCAGAATACGAATCTGGCCATAAGCATGTGACCACTAGGGGTCACTGTTGTTGCTTCATCCTCCCTGGTCACTTGAGTGACCACATTTGGATGTAGATCATTAATGATAGACTAGCTTTTAAAATGCACCTGCCGAGCCATCTGCAGGTGGCTGGGTTAGTCCCTGGGTCTGAATCTAGAGACAAGGTTTCCTAGTAAAATGTATTCTGCTGTTGTGTCTTTGTGCTGCATCTTTGTGCTCTCTGAATGAGCTGGGCATTGTGGGTTCCCATCACACTCTGGGTTGATGTTCAGATACAGCCTCTGGCTCCTCCTGAGCAAGTACATGTGGTATTTTACTGGGTTCAGTATTTATCAAGCCTGGAATACACACTGTAGGCCATTACTTTATACCATGGAAAGAAACAAGTAGGGCCCCTTTCCCAGCCCTGGTGAATGTCACTTGTGCATGGCATTCTGCTTTCAGAGTTCTTGACTTTAGCATAATGATATCAACAGAATCTCCAGTGAGGTCTTTGCAAGGACTGTCATTGTGACTATTCCTGCCTCCTTTCCTTTAAGAATCAAGGATGTAATTCTGAGATCAAATGAATTTTTTGTGCATTCCATTGACCTGAGTAGCCTTATAGAAAATTGGACACATTTATGCACTTGCCATGAGGATTCAACCAAGTTGCTTCCCCTGCTTTGAGATCAGGAACACGAGAAGAAGATGTGTCATTAGTTCCCAAGACTGTAGGTCTTTCTGAAGAGCTAATAGAGAAAGCTGACAAGTTATATGAGAGATAAAGTAGGGTTAGGGTTAGGGTGACAATATAAGTGTGCATTGGCAAGAGGAGAAACTGAGGTGAAATTACTGTAGAGGTACAGAACACATTTAACTCTTAGAACTGGCTATCATAATGTACACAGTGAAGATGGATCCATCTCACACCATGAGCATCCTTCAGCCTAGGAACAGGGCTGACTTAGCAGTCATACAAAAGTAGGAAGATGCCCAACCTTGATGATTTCCCAGAGGCCCCCATATTAGATAATGTGTGAACATATTCTCATCAGATGTGCGGTGAGATATGTGTGTGTCTCTTTTGAGAGGTCCTTCCAGTCAGGCCTGAGCCCTTCTGCACAGAGATGGGGAGAACCAGGCCAGCTTCTTTGCTTACTTCTTGGAAGTTTGACTTGGTGTTTCTGAGCTGTTCTCGGAGAGAACATGCAGTCAGTAAAGTGGAAGATTAGCATCAACAGAAATTCTTGGTGTCCCCCTGTGTGCCTTTTTTGTGCAAAAAGTTGGGAATGGAAGTGGTTGAAGAAACGAACTAGTTCCCTGAGCTTAAGCAGAGTTGGAAAATGGGTTTAGCCATAGAAAGAACACAAGACACAGGCCTGTGTGTTCTTAGCTTTTTTCTCTCCTCAGCAAGTTCTTATACAGCAGGACATCTGCCATAAGGCAGAGACTTCTAAACCCATTTGGGTTTCAAACCACCAGGCTTTCAGCTGACAGAGTAAGCCATTTCCCATGGGTATCTTGTTTTTGTTTTTGTTTTTTAATGAGACAGGAAAACAGTAGTTAGACAATTGCTGATCTCTTCAGTCCACCTGAGTAGGAATTACCACATCGAATGCAATAAAAGATGAAGAGAAGCCAGAGCAATGGCTTTGCCTCTTGGAACTCAGGGTATCACCAGGAAAAGCAACAGCTGGAGGATATTGTGTGTGTGCATATGAATGTTTGAGTAATTGCTGTGCATGTGTGTGAGCGCACGTATGTATGAATTTCTATATATGATTTGAGCCTGAGCTTGTGGTGTATATGTATGTGAATGCTGCACACAGAAGAGAGTGAAGCTGCATGCCTGTGTGCATGTAAATATGTAGCCTAAAGTGTCTGGCCCAGCCTAGCCCCAGGGTCCTAACACACAGCCTCACAGTCACCTTGTCCCAAATAATCACACAAAGGCTTATGTTAATTACAAACTGTTTGGCCTATCGCTCAGGCTCATTATCAACTAGCTCTTATAATTTAACCCAACCCATTTCTATTAATTTATGTCTTGCTGCGTGACTAGTGACTTACTTGTACTTTCACGTCTTGCTTTTTGGGTGACTGACTTGTGCCTCTTTTACTCTGTCCTTCTCCTTTATCTCTGCTTGGATTTCCCACCTGCCTCTAAGCTGCCTCGCCATAAGCCAAAACAGTTTCTTTTTTTTTTTTTAACAAATGGCAATAAAGTATATTTATAGCATATAGAAAGACATCCTACATCATAAATATGCATGTGTGCAGTGTGGAAACAGAGGCCATCCATGTACAGTGCCACAGACCAAAAGAGAATGGAAAAATGAGAAGCTGGACAGACCCTCAGGGTCCTGCACAGGTCTGTGGGCATTTGGGGCAATAGTAATGTTTGGAGTAAAAGTGACTTTTGCCTTTGGGGGCTGTACTCTATAGGACTTTGTAACAATAAGCAAATGTGCAAAATTAATCTCTTTTTATCCTTTTCAAAATGGCAGGAAAAACATGTATCTTCCTGTTAACTGGTAGAAACTGTCCTTTCAAAAAATATGACCCTGATATCCCACTGTTGTAGGGAATTCCTCTTGGGCTGCCTTCTTGTCAAGGCAGCTGAGGACAAAGCAGGACCCAGAACCACCTTCTTAGGACAGTGTGCCATCTCTGAAATCTTCCCTTAAAGGCTGGTGGGTGGAGCTCGGGACTCCCTCTAGAACATGTCCCTTGATAAGGCCAACAGTCAAAGGCTCTACCATTATAATTTAATATGATTTTAAATAAACATTCTATCAAGAACAGCAACAAAAGAAACTGTCCTTTCACCTCTAGATGACTGTTAGTAAAGGTGTGTCCTCTTCCAGCCACAGTGATGTCTGCCAGTGAGCTGGTGGTAGCTCCCTTCCCCCACTCTCCTCCGTCCCCAGCACCTTCCACTCTGACTTGTGGACAGTGGGATTCTGTTTTCTGTTTGAGTGGGATGGCCCCATCACGGTGGGATAGCCCTACTAGATTCTAGAGAACCTGGGGCCAAATTTCAGAGCACGTCACCCTGATGATGAAGTCAGTGGTTGTTGTTGCCAGTCTCCACAGAAGCCTCCCTTCGGATAATGGGTACTGTGGATGGGTGTGGTCTGAGGTTTCTGTCCCACCAGAAACCCTCAAATACCCAGCAGACACTTCCCAAATAATTGACTCAGAGGCTTAATATTATAGTAACTGCTGGGCCAGTAGTTCAGGCTTATTACTAAGAAGTTATACATTAAAATATCCCATAATTCTGTTTATGTTTCTTCATGTGGCTTGGTACCCTTTCTCATTGCAGCATTCTCATCTTGCTTCCTCTGTGTATGCCTGGCATCTGCTTCTCTGCCTTTTCTCTTCCTGAAATTCCCCTAGTATGTTTGCCCCACTTCTATTTCCTGTCTGGATACTGAACAATCAGCATTTTTATTAAACCAATATGAATGACAAATTTTTACAGTGTACAAGAGCATAATCTCACAGACAGGAGCTATAGAAGAGATTCATGGCAGAGCAAACACGGAGGGGCAGTGTGGCAATGATGATATGGCAGTGGTGTGGAGGGCAGTGGTGTGGAGGGCAGGGGTGTGGAGGGCAGGGGTATAGGTTTTGCTACAAGTCTAGGTTTGTGACCTCTGTACAGCAAGACACATTGCCCTTCTTTCTGCCAGTCACAGGGCTCTGTCCATGGTAAGAGGATCTGTAACAGCAGAACAGCTCTTTAGCTACAGGGTTCTGTCTAAGATGAGCAGATATGCTTCGCATCAGGATGGTACTGGCCAAATGTGTTTCTTCTAATTAAATTTGTTGGAGCTGAATGGCTTTCTTTAGCTATACTGGAGAAGAGATTGTTGTGAACAAAAGAGAAATCTTTCCCTCCCACAACCGGCGGGCTGCAGATGGCCACCCTTGTGACAAGCACTAGTCTCTGGGTCAGACCTTCACGTGGGCCAAAGAAGGCAATTACAGTGTCTGACACCTCACCTCTAAAGTGCATCTCAAATTCAACTATTTGCTTAAAAAGACTAAGATCCAAATTAACTAGAAGGTGTGTCTTGAAGAAGTGACAGCGGTCTGTTTGTGTTACAGACAAAAGATAGAGAACCAAACACAGCAGTGCTCAGTGAGACCCTAATCTTGTCCACATCTCTTTCCATTCCTTACTGCATTTTTGGGGAGCACAACCCTTGCTCATGCAGGGGGGATCTCTCAATCAATCTGTATGGCCTCTGTAAATTAATGGTTGCATTCCCAAGGTGTTCTGAACTTCATGTGGAAAATCCCAAATGTGAATGCCACTTTGCTGTCAATTGTTAGAAGCAAATTTCACATGAAAAATGTGAATTTCAAGGAAGGGCCAAGAATAGAGCTCATTGGTAGAATGCTTGCCCAGTATGCATAAGGTCATAGGTTCCATCCTCTGGCCTGAAACAACATGTGTATCACAAAGTGTGACCTGCAAGGGATGGTCCATAAAAGCAGGAAAAGCACACTTATGTAATTCACTGTGGCAGTGCCATGGTCCCATACTTCCCATTTGCATTTTCTACAGTGCCCCTTTCTGAGTGCTTCAGAGTTCCAGTGCTCTCTGAAGGTGCTATCTGAAGCTGTGTTCTATCTCACCTCATTAGCAAAAAGAATCTTGCACAGGGCCTTCCTGCCCTCAGCAGATGGAATGTCAAGCTCTCTCTTTGCCCTTCTATTCGCATAGATGGTGTGTTTGGAAGATGCCAGAAGATTCCAGCGATGGACCCATACCAATATGAGGTATCACCAGGAGCCCTGCTGCACCTGAAGGTCACTTTGCAGAAGCTCTCCCGTACAGGTAGGCAGAGTGGCCACTTCCTGCCTTGATCTAGGCATGGATAATGGGAGCTGGGCTTCTAGTATTGAAGGGAGGCCTGAGTGGCTTGCTCCAGGGAAGGCTTTGCATGGGTTGTATAGACTCAGGTTAAGAGCCATGGCCTGTTGTATGTGTGTGCAGAAATTACAGAGATCCCAGTGGCCCAGAGTAAGGTACCTTTGGCAGGGAAGGGACTGGCCTGTTACAGTGGTCAGGCCAGTCACTCATTTCAGCCTGAGAGTCAGAATTGGTTCCAGTGCTTCTACCATGTTGTTTCAGGACATTTCTGTCATTGTCATCAGGCTAATTTCTAGGGGAGCCATATCATGAAGGCCAGTGTTTTACAGTCTGTTACTGAGATGAGGTCATGTTTCATCTACTCTGGATGAGAGGTCCTAAGAACAAGAGTTACCCATCACACCAGGGGACAAAGGCATGAGGAACTTAATGACCCTGGATTCTGATACAAAGACATGTTTTCCTTGAGGCCACATAGTCCTCTGGAGACTACAGTGTTCTCCTTGTGATCACAGGATTCTCTTTGGAATCATAGGACTTACTGGGAGTCACATTTCTCCCCTGGGTGGCAACCAAAGTGTTCTCCTAATGATCACACATGTTCCTGAATGCTTCCTGAGGACAGATGAACTGTACTGTGAAGAGTATGTGGTCAGTGAGACTTGGAGGCACTCTTGTTTTAGAAACAAGTGTACTGGCTTGCTAGAGGTACTGGAGTGTTCCATGGACTAGTCCAGGTTAACTCATGGACAGACTATTAGACCAGTAGAAATGAAACGAAGCACTTCTTTTTGTTTCTCCACATGGCTCACTTGTCTATGTTTCTTTCTTCACTACTTGTCTGTCACACACTCTCTTGATCCTCAGTGGGGTCATGTTGCTCATGGTTCCTATGTAGGACAACATCCATCTCTACTGACACCTTTTATCACCCAAGCTTGTCACTGTGCATATAGTCATTTCTACTTCCTGATCATACGACCTAATAGCATGTCACTGTCTCAAAATAATATCCTAAGGGAAATAAAAGTGATGAGGGTCTATGAGATTGGATAATGAAGATGTTTCATAGTAAGATATCTCTGCTGCAAACCCATGAAGCTATACTGATGTCCATGTTGTATAAAAGCAGATAGTTCCTATTGATCTTCTCTAGAGGAGAAGAGTTGTCCAAGTCAGTTTCTGTAGTGGATGGCAGGGAATGCTGAAAAACTACACATTAGCAGCTGTAGCACTTAGCTGTTCACACCCTAAGATTTATCTGTTTTCTGCACAGGGATGTGATGGGAGCTACTTCCTTTACCTCTTTCAAGTTTTAGATAGTGGTAATTGCTGTGTCCCCTATAGGAAGGTTGTTTTTGCCTTTATTTTTGGAAAGAAGAGGTAGTTCTAGTGGCTTCTACTGGTGCTTCCTGCCAAGAAAACCCTTACACCAACAGGCACGTGTCTATTTCAGTCCGCTTGTAGAAAAGTGAACATGAGAAGGGTTTATTTTGACTTGTAGTTCCAGAGAAGTAGAGCACTTCATGGAGGGGAGATCATAGCAATAGCTAGGCAAAGCATGGAATCAGGAGCCAGAAACAGACTACTGGTCATGTTTTTATCTACACACAATAAGCAGATAGAGGAGGTGATGCTATAAAACTTCCACCCACCCATGCAGCAATGCACTTTCTTCAGCAAGGCTCCAACTTATCAAGGTTATGTAGACTCCCCAGACAACACCAACAACTGGGGACCAAGTATTCAAATACATAAACCTATGGTGGAGATTTCCCAGTCAAACCACCACACCCTGTCCCATTGTGACTGTCTGGGTTAGTGGGTACAGAGGTGGGATATGATCCTTCCTTATTATTACCATTGGGGTTGAAGGGTGCAGAGTTAACATATCCATCCCTCTTGCCCTTGACCTCTCACATCATCTGGGTTTAAATACAGTTCAGAATCGATTGTCTAATACCTAAAGTCTACAGTTTATGTGATGATTCCTTCAGGTTGTGACCATTTTGTGAGTTTCAAGACATGTAATATCATTGATCTTCCATTACAGTATCACACACAGGTCTGCTACCTTAGGAAACCTCTGTCTCTGCCTATTTTTACTATTTTCAAATGCTATCAAACTTTATTAATGAGAGAAGCTGCCACTATCTGGAGGACACCCTCAACAAGACCAAACCTCTTGATCTTATCTCAACTCCATAGAATGATGTCATTGGACCTCATTTCAGTTCCAGCCACCCTATCCTTCTGTGTCTCTCTTTCAGCTCTATGCAATTATGCATTTTTTTGGGTGTGCCATAAAGGGCTAAATAAATGAGGAATTTATGTAGATTTAGGAGGCTGTCGTAAATGCAACGATGGAATTGATGGAATGCAAAAATGCAGCTTTTGGGGCCAACCATGATTATACAGGTAATCCCTCACCCATGCTCTTGTAAGAAAGCCTTGGTAATTCATTGTATTATTAAGCTGGACTTGGGCAGAATCATTGCTCTGATTTATTATTGATGCCTGTCTGAGATGGGTAGACATTTGTTCAAGTTTTCACAAGAAAAGTTAATGCAGCTGTTGCCACCCAAACAGAAAAAGAGTTTAACCAAAGATGAGTTTGGGAGGAGCAGCTGTGTTGTACTTACTATGAAGAAACTTGTAACCAAACCTAAGTTGTATTGTCTGTGTGGGTGATAACCATGCAGCTGAGGCCCAGGCTTCTTTACATAAAGAACTTGCTGAATAAGGGAGGAATTAGCAGAGAAAGCCATGCAAGTGCGGTGGTGGTGGTGGTGCTCCATGTTAGGTTCTGATTTTGTAGGTAAATTAGGTAAAAATGAAGATGAGATTTTTTTTTCTTAGAGTAAATAATGCTATGATAAAATACCATGACCAAAATCAAGTTGGAGAGGAAAAGATTTATTCAGCTTACACTTCAACATTATAGTTCAACATCCAAGGAGGTCAGGATAGGAACCCAAGCATGTCTGAAACCTGGCATGAGCTGATTCAGAGACCATGGAGGAATACTGCTTACTGGCTTGCTCCTCATGGCTTACTTAGCCTGGTTTCTCATAGAACCCAGGACCAGATGGGATGAGCCCTCCCCCATCAATTTCTAATTTAAAAAAAACATGCCCTACAGGCCTGTCTGTAGTCTGATGTTGTTGAAGTGTTTTTTCAATTGAGGATTCATCTGCTCCAATAACTCAAACTTCTGTAAAAGTAGCCTGCACAAGACCGAAGCATTGCGTCATGGTGTCTTATGACTGGAGGGACGAACGAAGAGGAGAGAAAAAAAAATATCAGTACTAAGTATATGTCAGCAAAAATATATCATTTTCTGTTGTCCAACAACTTGGAGTCATGAGGAGAACTAAGGAAGGAGAGGGGAGAAGATGAGGTGCAGACAAGGGTGAAAGGACTGGTCATGAGCTCGACAGTGAGCTGTGTGAACCGGGAGTTGAGAAGCACACTAATCCAGCTCTGGTGGATCTGAGCCATGAGGTGAGAGTGTAAATCACAAAGTGCTATGGTAATCAAGAGCAGATGAAAACAAAAAGCAATGGCTCCTGCTTGGGTCATTTCAAAACACATGTGGCAAGATTTGTGTTGAGCTGAGTTCCTAGGGGAAAGTGGGCAGAAAACAAATGCTGTGCCTGTGAGCTCCTGGAAGTCCTCAAGCCGGGACAACAGTCCATCGAAGAGATGCAAGAGGTACAGGCAATTCCCATTGTGTCTGCTGTCTGAGAAACAGTTAAAATGACACACAATTCAAAGTATCTCAGCAAAGCATCATGTTTTACTTTTGCAGAAGGGTGTGCACCAGTGAGAGAGAAGTCAGGTAAGCTCACCTTCAGGAAGTTAGCTGGGCTTTCATTCATGACACAAGGGGTCCTGTGCCTCACTCTGGTCGGAGCTTGGCCTATCATGCTTACGTGATTGTCTAATAAGGAAAGGTGACGTTTCTAGGGAGAAATGTTTTGATTTTAGGCAGGAATTTCTGGGTCAGGTGAAATTTTATTAAGTGACATTTTTTCTTATTGATTTTTATTCTTTTTTTTTTCCACTGCTCCCCTTCCCTTCCCTCCTCCCAGCCCATGACAGTCCTCCCTCAGCCTCCCCCACCCCATCCCCCATCCATTCCCCAAGGAGGGTAAGGAGTCCCAAGGTGGATCAGTCTGGCATATCCATTTGAGGAAGATTCAAGTCTCTCATCCCAGTATTAAGACTGGGTTAGATGTTCCTCTTTAGAAAATGGGCTCCAAGATGCAAGTGGCATCTTTTAAAATATGAATTTTCTTTATCTTATTTAATCCTTTGGAACAAGATTTCTTTCTTTTTCTTTTTTTTTTAATTCCTTCATTGCTTTCTCCTGTTTTTTTTCCTCCCCCTCTCTCTCTCTCTCTCTCTCTCTCTCTCTCTCTCTCTCTCTCTCTCTCTCTCTCTCTCT
>PVIH01029532.1:0-13498 GCA_004025045.1 Sigmodon hispidus
CATGCCACCTCACCATTGTCTGCAACTCCAGTTCCAAGGGAGCTGACAGCCTCAGACAGACAGAGAGACAGACAGACAGACCTGCACGAAACACATCACTGCACATGAAATATTGCTTTCAATCTTCATTTATTTCTTATGTGTACCGTGTTTTGCCTGCCTGGAGCTATGCCTGCACACCACACCAGAGGGCACCAATCCTCATTATAGATGATTGTGAACCACCATGTGGTGGCTAGGAATTGAACTCAGAACCTCCAGAAGAGCAGCCAGTGCCCTTAATCTCTGAACCACCTCTCCATGTCCATACAATATGTCTTTTCAAATATTTATTTATTTATTTATTCATTACGTATACAGATCTCATCCTGGGTAGTTGTGAGGAACCATGTGTGTTCTGGGATTTGAACTCAAGACCTGTGGGAGAGCAGCCAGTGCTCTTAACTTGTCAGCCACCTCTCCAGCCCCATACAATATGTTTTTCAAATATTTATTTATTTATTTTGTATACAGATCTCTTCCTGTGTGGTTGTGAAGCACCATGTTGGTTCTGTAATATCAACTCAAGACCTCTGGGAGAGCAGCCAGTACTTTTAAACTCTGAACCACCTCTCCAGCCTGACACAGGCTTTTAAACACACACACACACACACACACACACACACACACACACACACACATGCTCGCACACAAAGATGGTCTCAAGGTGTTAGAGAAGTCTGTTGAGGGCAGGGGTGGACGAGCATGAAGATTATGGAACAGTTTGTGTTTGAATCATAAGCAGGATGATTTACATGGTCCTGCCTAGCCATCTCTAGTTAACATACACCAAGAAAGCCTGTGAGTGGGAATAGCGTCAGTGACAAGGGAGTACTACTTTGTGATGTGGATCCAGAAGGTACCACCCATTAGATGTCATATAGTGTGGAAGACGTCAATGTTGTGCCAAGAACCACAGATGGAACAGATGGTGTCCCACAGACTCCTGGGTTCACTGCTAACCCCACCATCCCTTGAGCTTCCCGGAAACAGCCTTTACCACGATCTCAAAGATACTCACCACCAGGGCACCTCTGTTTAGACTTTAATTGGCAGGGATTGGGCAGGGTAGGAACAAACTGATTCATGGGTTCTTATTTGCCACCCTGAGATTATCTCAAAGTCTTCCTAGATACTGAGATTTCCTGGCACTCTAAGTGACTAAGACCTCCAGCTCCTGTGCCTATTGGCTGATGGTTCTGCACCTGCACAGAGGCATAGGGTTGGCAGTGTTTCAGATCCAGTGCTTTGTTGCTATTGGTGAAAGTAGGTTCGAATCCCATCTAGCAAGTGCAATCTGTAGCCCTGTTAAAGAAGCTGGCATTACTAGCTTGTATTCAGTTTGTATTCACAGTTTGTATCTGGTAATCTTTTCATTCTCTTATATCTGTGCCCTTTCATTTTCAATAAGGTGTATTATATTTCAGACACATTGTTCTCAACAATATTAAGAAAACTCACAAGCTGGACATGGTGGTTTGTGGATTTTTTCTTTTAGGGGGTTCAGGACAAGGTTTCACTGGGTAGCTTGGTGTATCCTGAAAATAGCTCTGTAGGACCATGTTGGCCTCGAACTCACACAGTTCTGCCTGACTTCGCCTCCCAAATGCTGAGATTGAAGCACCACCCGGTTTAGAGGCTTAGATTGCAGTATTTAATGATCAAATTTCAACTCATGAGGTAATTAGTGCATTGACAGTGTAATGAGGCAGGGCTGTGTTTAGGATGTTGTAAAGGATAGATTCTACCTCTAGGTGGAGATGGGCCCTTGTCTCTTATGCATACAGTTTTACAGAAGAGGGCGCCAGACCTCATCATAGATGGTTGTGAGCCACCATGTGGTTTTGCTGGGAATTGAACTCAGGACCTCTGGAAGAACAGTCAGTGCTCTTAACCTCTGAGCCATCTCTCCAGCCCCCGGGGCCCTTGTCTCTTAAGGGTTAATCAATCTAGTGGGACAGGTCAGGGAACTAGCTAAGGTTCCACCCCTAGAAAGGAAGATTCACTTTAGAATTATGTACTTTTCCTTCCTAGAATTTCCACCCCTTAGTTCAGTCTCCATGCTCCACCATGACGGTCAGCTGGCTCTGCCTGCCTTTGGCATTAATTATTTTCTTTTGGATGCTGCCTTCAGTCCAAATTTGTTTTTGAAGTTCCTTAACTGATGCTCTGGGCTTCCTTGCTCTTTTTCTGACCTCTTCTCCCAGCCCTGCATGTTGTATGTATAGGTGCACCACGTAGTTGCAAGCTGTGCTCAAAGAGACCAGAAGAAGGTATCAGATCTTCAAACTGGAGTACAGATAGTTGTAAGCCATCATGTGGTTGCTGGGAATCGAACCCAGGTCCTCTGGAAGAGCAGCCAGTGCTCTTAACTGCTAAGCCATCTTTCTAATCCTAAGTCTTCTCTTATTTTATTTAAAGAAACTGAGAAGTCCATAAGAGACCCTGATATCATATGATGGCTCTGCTGAGACTCTCCAAGATGTCTGGTAGCACTTCTTTCCAGTCTTTTAATTCAATAATTAGCAGAGAAAACAAAGCCATTCCTACACCCCTAGATAACATTAATGTGAAAAGTCAGTTCAGGGTATAAAGTCTGGACAGTCTGTTAAGTGTCTTCAAACTTTACCTCTTTGGGCCTGGAGCAATGGTTCAGCTTGCTGTTGTAGAGGACCCAGGTTCAGTTCCCAGCTCCAGGGGGTCCAACATTCTCTTCTCCTCTCCATGCATGTACTTGGTATATAGACATACAAGCAAACCACTCAACACCTTCAAGTGACTTTTTGCAAGGCAGATTAACTCTTTTTTTCTGGTTTTTTTTTTTTTTTTTGAGACAGAGTTTCTCCGTAGCTTTAGAGCCTGGAACTCTATGTAGACCAGGCTGGTCTAGAACTCACAGATCCACCTGCCTCTGCCTCCCTAGTGCTGAGATTAAAGGGCATGTACTGCTGCCACCACTACCCAGCCAGTTATTTTTTTAAAAAATATTTTTATTTTATGTGAATTGGTGTTTTGCCTGCATGTATAACTGTGTAAGGGTGTCAGATCTTGGAATTACAGACAGTTGTGAGCCACCATGTGGATGCTGGGAATTGAACTCAGGTCCCCTGAAGAACAGTCAGTGCTCTTAACCACTGAGCCATCTATCTCTCCAGACCCAGTTCTTTTTTTTTTTTTTTTTAGGTTAGGTCTTTAATTTATTAGTGAGTCTTTGTCCCTGGATATGAAAATCCTTAAGATATAATATTTAGGGGATTTTGCTCTTATAGGTCCTCTTTTTAATTTTTTTACATTTATTTGTTTGTTTGTTTATGTTATTTAGAATGTGCATGTGTCTGTCTGTGTGTGTGTGTGTGTGTGTGTGTGTGTGTGTGTATGTATGTAGAGGGCAAATTTCTGGTTCTCTCCCTCTACAATGTGGGTCCTCAGGATCACATTTAGGTTATCAGGCTAGGTGGCAAGCAGCTTACCCACTGAACTATGTTACCAGCATCTCCTTTCCTAATTATTTTATGTGCTTCGGTGTTTTCTCAGCATGTATATCTACACACCACACATTTGTCATGCCATCCACTGGAACTGAATCAAACTCAGACCCCCGTATGGATGCTGGGAATCAAACCTGGGTCTTCTACAAGAACAACCAGTACTCTCAACCATTTCTCTGGCTTCCCTCACCCCTTGCCAATATTTTTTGAGGCTAATCTGGAATTTGTTTGGTAGACTGTCATGGCCTTGAACAATCCTTCAACCTCAGCCTCCTATGGGCACCTCTTCTCTTAAAATTTCTATGGTGGTTTGTAAGAAAATGGCCCCCAAAGTGAGTGGTACAACCACTTTCTGTTGTCTTGTGATCAAGATGTAGCCAGTACCATGTGTGCCTGCATGCTGCCATGCTCCCTGCCATGGTGATAATGCACCGAGGCTCGGAACTGGAAGCCTCAACCTCAAGTAAATGTTTTCCAGATAAGAGTTGCCATGATCATGGTGTCTCTTCACAGCAATAGAAACCATAACTAGACAATTTCTGATTGCTACAGAGACTAAACATTGTTCTCTGTGTTTGCAAACAAAGTGTATTATATTTGTTAGAAAAATTAATTTTGATGTCTTCTGATTATCATTCCTTTGTCAAAAATTTAAATATCAGGACTGAAGGGATGACTGAACAGTTAAGAGCATGTACTAGCTGGACAGTGGCACACACCTTTAATCCCAGCACTCAGGAGGAAGAGCTGTGAGTTCAGATCTCTTTGAGTTTGAAGCCAGCCTGGTCTACAGAGTGAGTTCCAGGACAGCCAAGAGTACACAGAGAAACCCTGTCTTGAAAAACAAAACAAACAAACAAAAAAGAGCATATACTTACTGTTCTTGTAGAGGGCCCAAATCCAGTTCCCAGCATGCCTGTAATTCACTCCAGAGGATCCAATACCCCTCGTCTCTTAAGGCACCTATACTCACATGCCCATACTTACCTATATATAATTATAAAGAATAATAAACAATTAAAAATCATTTTAGACATACAGAAAGTGTACAAACCTAGCACAAAGATCTGCCCCCTCCCCACCCGGCAGGGTCTTACTGTATAGCTTAGGCAGGCAGGCTGACCCTTCAGGGTCCTCCTGCTCTCTCTCACGTTTCTGGGTGCTGGGATAACAGATGTGCGTCACTATGCCTGGCCCAGGGTTTTTGTAGTCATTCAACATTTCTTTTTTTTTTTCTTTATTTTTTGGGGGAAGAGGGGTTCTCTTTTGTAATGCCCATGGCTGTCCTGTAATTCCCTTTGTAGATAAGGCTAGCCTCAAACTCACAGAGATCTGCCTTTTGGGATTAAAGGAATTTAATTGAAGGGATTTAATCTGAAGGAATTTAATTTCAAATGCTGGGATTAAAGGCATGCATCACCACACATGGATTATTAAAATTTCATGTTAGGAATTTATATAGTGATTGTACATTTTCCTTCCTCCCTCCCTCCCTCCCTCCCTCCCTCCCTTCTTTCTTTTTTTCCCAGACAGGGTTTCTCTGTGTAGTCCTGGCTGTCCTGGATTTTACTCTGTGGACCAGGCTGACCTTGAACTCACAAAGATCCACCCTTCTTTTGTCTCCTAGTTCTGGGATTAAAGGTTTGTGCCACCCCCCCAAGTGATAGTATAGTATCTAGAACCAGGCCTGGATGTTCAAGAGCTCTCTCTGTCGTCCACTTGTTTGGCCTCTATGTCCAGTGCGTGAAATACTTGCACTCTTAAGCCACAAAGGTGGCTTATGATATAGTGTCTCTGAGTATTTCTTGTATGTTTTTATTTGTTATAAATGACTTGCTTTTTGTTATATTTTAATGGGTGCACATAAGTGCAGGGGCCACGGGCGTCATCCTCAGGAATATCATTCACCTCCTTTTAGACTAGGTCTCTCACTGCCTTGGAGCTCATCAATGAGGTTAGAGTAGCTGGTCACCAGGCCTCAGGGATCCTCCTGTCTGCCTCCCCAGCACTGGAATCACACATGCATGCTCCTAATTCAAATTTTTTTTAAAAAAAATATTTATTATGTATACAGTATACAGAAGAGGGTACCATATATCAGTACAGATGTTAGTGAGCCACCATGTGGTTGCTGGGAATTGAACTCAGGACCTCTGGAAGAACAGTTGATGCTCTTAACCTCTGAGCCATACATATGTCCATTTACATTTTTATATAGCTTCTTGAAGTTCTATCGAGGGCCTCATGCTTGCTGGGAAAGTACATTATCAACTAAACCATCTCTCTAGCCTTTACCTGGTCTCAACTGTGTAGCCCTGGTTAGCCAGGAATTCACTTTGTAGTCCAAGTTGGCCTTGAACTCATGGAGATATGCCTACCTCTGCCTCCCATATGCTGGGATTAAAAGTATGCATTGCCTTGTCTGGTCTTACTTTTTATTTTTTAACTTTTTAAAATTTAACATTGAAATAGCATACTGTGACATCCTCATATATTTGATGTATTTTTATTTCTTACAGTTGGAGCCAGAGCCTTGTGATGAATAACAAACACTATTGTATAAACTACATCTCCAGTCAGGTGAAATTTATTAAATTGTCTGGCTGTGAGTGTATATGGAGGTTAGAGGACAATGTTGTACAGTGTTGTATTAACTTTTCCTGGGGAGACATAAATAAGTATCCAATAACCCCAGATGTGCACCAAAGATAAACAAAAGTATGATTTCCCCAAAATCCAGCTTGAGGAGACCAAGTTTGTTGGGCTTACTTACAAGAGTGTGGAAGACTCCAAAACAGATGCATCATAGCAAAGTTCCGCTTAATGGGTGGCTACCTCATGGAAGCTGCATGTGGTGGTTTGAATAGGTAAGACCCCCATAGATTCATGTGTTTGCCCAATGGGAATGGCACTATTAAGAGGTATGGCCTGGTTGGAATAGGTGCCTTGTTGGAGGAAGTGTGTCACTGTGGTGGTCAGCTTGGAGGTCTCATATGCTCAAGTTAAGCCCTATGTGGGAGACAGTTCACTTCCTGTTGCCTGTGGATCTGGATGTAGAAGTCTCAGCTCCTTCTCCAGCACCATGTCTGCCTGAATGTTGCCATGCTTCCCACCATGATGATAATGGACTAAACCTCTGAACTATACGCCATCTCCAACTGAATGTTTTCCTTTATGAGAGTTACCCTGGTCATGGTGTTTCTTCATAGCAATAGAAACCCTAGCTAAGAAACTGCATCATGAAGTCCTGTTTTGTTGTTTTGTAGAGACAGGGCCCCATCTCACTGTGTAGCCCTGGCTGGCCTAGAACTCACTATGTAATCAAACTGGTCTCAAATTCACAAAATATACCTGATTCTATCTCCTGAGCTCTTGGATTAAAGGCATGCATTACCACACCTCTGTAATCAATGTTTCATGGTTGGAAAGATGGTTCAGTGGTTAAGAGCAGTTCTTGCTTTTGTGAAAGACCAATATTCAAGTTCCAGCAACCACATGATGGCTCACAACTATCTTGTAACTCCAGTTCCAGAGGATTCTAGGCCTCTTCTGGCCTCTGCATTCACCATGCATGCACACAGTGCACAGACATACATGCAAGCAAATCATATATGCACATCCTTGATAATGGCATCAATTTCTGTTTGGGTTCACTGTTTTTCATGGTAGAGGCAACACTGTTTGGTTTTTCCAACCATAATGGTCCTAATTCCACAGGTCAGGGAATCAATGTGGGGATTCTATCCACTGCTATGTACATTATCCCAATTATACCTTATGGGACTGGGAAGATAAACACAGAATGATTTGTAGGTCTATTGGGCCTACTGTAAGTTGAACTTCAGCTAAAACTCCATCTATCACCTGACCTTCAAAAGTCCCTATTTTATTTGTTTTGGCTAATCTAGAATTCATGGAGATTTACCTGTCTCCCAAGTGAGCTTTAATCCCAATGATTAAAGGTAGGTTCCCCCCCCCCCCGAGCTTCACTTGAGGGCCACAGTGCTTTGGGAAATCTCATGGAATCAAGGTTAATTCAGAGCCAGAATCCAGTAGGCCCAGGTCTGACTATTTCCTTTCCCCCATGTACACTTATCCTGGTAAAAGACTCTAGCTCTCTCTGGGGAAGGATGGGAGAAAGACTACCAGTAAAACTCTTCAGAAGTATCACATGATCCTTTCTTAAGGGGGACTGTCTCTTCATTCATGGGGTTCCGGGCTGTGAACTGGCTCAAATCTGGAAATTAGTTGATGGACTATGATTCCCTATTGATATGATAATGGAATCCTATCATTTCTAGAACATGGAACCCAAACATGTTCTAGAGTTTTCTGCTTATACAGATAGAAACTATTAGTAGGCTTCTTATCTAATTCTTGGATATACCATGTTAATTAGCCAGTGCCAAAGTTCTATACCAGTCAAACCATTTATAGAAATTACTTGTACTGTCCATTATGATAGCCGTGCACCTTGCCTTTGGTAATTCAATGCCATCGCATGGTCCCTGCTATCCCAGGGGCCTAAGTAGACCCACTCTAGTCTGGTACAAGGAAAAAAGTAAAGATGAAGCACTTCAAATATGCTGGCACCCCCCCATACATAATTTATGTCTTTTTTTTCAAGATAGGGTTTCTCTGTGTAACAGCCCTAGCTGTCCTGGAACTCGCTCTAGATCAGGCTGGCCTTGAAATCAGAGATTAGCCTGTGTCTGCCTCCAGAGTGCTGGGATTAAAGGTGTGCTGCACCTGGTGATGTTTTATGATATTGGAGTAGAGTGTGTCTACAGGGCTCTCCTTTGTGGAAGATCAGGTTTTAAGCAGCAAATCTAGGTAGCAACTCCAATTGATCTGAGCCTTAGAATCCCTTCATCAATTCTAAGCCAAATTCTACCAGACATCTATAACTTCTCTTCAGTAGGCCAACCAATCAAATAAACCCTTGGTGCCTTTTCTTTTTCTTCTTCTTTTTTTGTTCATTTTTGTGGGACTTTTTGTTTTGTTTTGTTTTGACACAGGGTTTCTCTGTGTAGCAGTCTTGGCTGTCCTGGAACTCAATCTGAAGACCAAGCTGGCCTCCAGCTCATAGTGACCCACCTGCCTCTGCCTCCCCCAAGTGCTGGAATTAAAGGCATGGGCCATCACTGCCAGACTTAACTCTTGGTACCTTTTAAAATTGTTTGAGCTTCAATATGAAATTTAGAATCACAGCCAAGTGGTGATGGCATATGCCTTTAACCTCAGCACTTGGCCAGGGGCATGGCAGGCGAATCTCTAAGTTTGAGGCTAGCCTGGTCTGCAGAGTTAGTTCAGGACAGTAAGGGCTACACAGAGAAACCCTGTCTCCGAAAACAAACATACAAAAAACCCTAGAATTTCTGTTCAGTGGGCCCATATTGACAAACTTTGATCCGGGTTTCTGTGTAGGTGATCATTACCCACACCCTTACAATCTATTCTCACACATGTTCCCCAGACTTTCCCTACAATGTGAATTAGCCAATTTATTAAGTTATTAAGTGGTGAGGTGTCCCTCCTCGTGGACCTCACTTTCTCTCCCACACCCAGGGGCCTTGCTTATCCTCCAGAGTGGTTATAAGTCTAGAAGCTCTGGTGGACAAGTATTGAGGGACATCTGTTCTGTCTTGTCTGCCATCTCCTTCAGGGAAAGTCACTGCTGGCTCCAGAGACAATTCAGGATTAGTTCCCTCAGACAAGTATGCTGAGGGCAAAACTGCCGGCGGTGGGAGAGAGGGTGAGGATGCATCCTCTGCTAACGATGGGAAGACTATCTTCATGGGGCTAAACGAACCCATCAGAATCTGACAACTGAACACCCTCAACCTCTTTAGGGCCCTTTCATCCATTCCCATTACAAGTAGAGAGCTCCACTCTTTTCTGTTCTGTTTTCTCACTTTGACAACAGACTGAGGCTTAAATATGCATTGTAAATCAGCCAATCCTTTAGTGTCAGCCTGGGCTCTGGCTGCTGGACAGATTTTCTTCCAGGACACGCTTACATTAGATGGTTTATGCACATCTTGAGTTGGCCACTTTTATTAGTGAGCTCATTCTTTTCCTCTGCATTTTATCCAGGGATGCCAGCATCTTTATTTTCTTTGCCTTTCTACAAATGGTCAAAAACTTATAAGTCCCCAAAGTCCTTGCTCTTAAAACAAGAGGTCCATAGGGAGTATCAAATGCATTCATTTTACATAGCCTTTAAATCCCTCTCACTGTGGCCTCTCTGCTCTTCGGTAACAGTTCCTGGAGTTGGATAGACAGCCATTACACCCACTAGAGAAATTCATCCTTACAATTCTGTTTCTCCAGAACTACCACTCGGACTGAAATCTGATATAGTCAAAATTCCTCTAGGGAACACACAAACAGAATGAATGTGTATTTAAAAAGGGATTGTCTTGAGTACCTTAGTTGATATGGGAAGCTCCTTGCCCCCCCACACACACACCCAGGCCACACCTTCTGGTGGCAGCAAAAATGACTTGAAAAGGTGGCAAGCTTTTAGCTTTGTTTTTGCTCTTGACCTTTACTCTTGCTGGTTTATCCTGTCTCTGCCTCTACCAAGGCCATTGACTTTGTGGATAGTAAAACTAGCCTTTTTAAGTTTCCCATATGGACTGAAGGGCAACAGTTCTCCAGGAATCCCCTAGGCCTTCAGTGCCAGACTGGGATAGCTGAGACATGTAACCTTGTAGACTGAGAAACTGCCGGGTTCTCTGTTTCTTCATTGTGAGACAACCATTATCAGAGCATATCATAAGCCAATCTAATTGATCACCTTTGTAGGATTGGGGTTTTGTTTTTGTTTTTGTTTTAGTGAACAAGGTCTCTCTATGTAGCCCTGGTTATCCTTTAAGTGGCTGTGTAGCCTAGAAGCTACAGAAATCTGCCTGCCTCTGTCTTTTGAACAGCCTAATCAATTCCATTTTAATGTATATTTATTCTGGTCTTTTTTTATAAATATTTATTTTTATTTTACGTGAATTGGTGTTTGTGCCTGCATGTATAACTGTGTAAGGGTGTCAGATCTTGGAATTATACACAGTTGTTAGCTGCCATGTGGATGCTGGGAATCGAACTCAGGTCCTCCAAAAGAACAGTCAGTGCTCTTAACTGCTGAGCCATCTCTCCAGCCCCTCATTCTGGTCTTATAGAGAACCCTGACTAATTAATACAGGACTCCACCCTCATGGATGCTATCTTGTATGAGTGTGCCCTGTGATTGGATCAGTTATTCTGAGGTTTTCTTTATCCCTTGCCTTTTTGTCCTTTTGCAGTTCTATGGACAGAACCCAGGGCCTAGAACATTCTATGGAGTCATTCTCCTGCTGAACTCTACCCCCAGCCTGGAATTAGACTATTATAAAACAAGACTACTTCATGTCTTGGCTCTTTCTGCACACAAGCAGCTCCCTCTCTACTTTCTGCTGTTTTAGACAGCCAGGAGCCTTCACCACAATACTACTGCCTTTTAGCAACCCTCCAGATACCAGACTCATGAGCTGAAAAATCTGTTTTCTTTTTTATTAATGATTTATTCATTTTTACTTTATGTGCATTGGTGGTTTGCTTACATATGTGTCTTGTGAAGGTCTTGAATCCTTTAGAAGTGGAGAGACAGCCATGAGCTGCCTGCCATGTGGGTGCTAGGAATCGAACCCCGGTCCTCTGAAAGAGCAGTTAGTGCACTTAATCACTGAGCCATCTCTCCAGCCCAAACCTGTTTTCTATATAAAGTACCCTGCTTCCAATATTTTGTTACAAAAACAAAGTAGAACAAGATATTGCATGCATTTGTCAAGGGTTAAGGTATACTTTGTTTAATTTTTTTAAGATTTATTTATTATGTATACAGTATACAGAAGAGGGTACCAGATCTCATTATAGATGGTTGTGAGTCACCATGTGGTTGCTGAGAATTGAACTCAGAATCTCTGGAAGAACAGTCAGTGCTCTTAATCTCTGAGCCATCTCTCCAGCCCCTACTATGTTTAATTATATGCCCTTGCTTCTGTGGTATCTGCCCTATTTGTGTGGAAACGCTATAGAAAATGTACCTGACTCTTTGAGATAAGTATCCAAGGGTGGGAGGTCGATGGGGACTTTGTGTTACTTACAGGTATGTTTCTTTTTTAATAAAGATTTATTTATTATGTATACAGTGTACAGAAGAGGGCACCAGATGTCATCACAGACAGTTGTTAGCTGCCATGTGGTTGCTGGGAATTGAACTCAGGATCTCTGGAAGAACAGTCAGTGCTCTTAACCTCTGAGCCATCTCTCCAGCCCCCTATATGTGTGTTTCTTAGAGTATAATTTTTTTTCCTGTTTTCCCCTTTATTTTGTTGTTTGGGATTTTGGAGACAAAGTCTTATTTTGTAGACCACGCTGGTCTTGAACTCAAGAGATCTGCTTGCCTCTGCCTCCCAAATGCTAGGATTAAAGGTATATAGCTTTTAGTTTATTTTCTTTTCTGCTTTAATAAAGGATCTTATGTGCTAGCCGAGGCTGTCCTGGAACTTTCTCTCAGCTTACTGGGTTTTGATATTTATAGGCATCATCCACCATATCCAGCTAAGATATGATTTTCTTAAATGCTTGTATACAATATCTACAGTTGGTAGAACAATGATCCCTGAAAGATATCCATATCCTAAAATTCTGGAATGTTTGGATATGTGACCTTTTATATCAAAAGGTATATATATAGCCCTGACTGCCCTGGAACTTTCTCTGTAGATCAGGCTTACCTTGACCATCAGAGATCTGCCTGCCTCTGCCTCGTTAGACAATAATCTTGAGATGAGATAACCCTGGATTTCTTTTTTTTTCAAACAGGAGGTGAAGCAGTTTTATTTCACACTTGTCTTTAAAACTGCAGACACTATTCTCTTCATGTAAAAACATTGGTATAGATAAGCATATTTTCTAGAAAATGATTATGTAGACCCTTTCAAAGAAAATGCACCCATTATATGGTTTCTGTGAAGTGGCTTGCAGAAAACACACATCTGGACCAATTACTAAAACATATCACCCCATACTCTGCAGCTGTCGGTTCTCAGTACAGATTACTGTCACCAGTGTATATCCCTGCATCCTCAGATCCCTGTGTCCTTTATCACTTAATGTTCCATTGGCTCATCAGCTTTTTCTGCAGGTTCAGCAGCAGCTTGTGAAGGCTGTGCTTTTCTCTGTAGTCTTTCTTCATCATCATCATAAATTGTAAACTCCAAGTCTTTACCAACAATTCCAATGGAAACATTCTTTATAGTCAGGTCCTGGTCTACAGGGAGTGTTTCTCTTAAGGCATGCAGACCATGTTTAACCAGTTCATCCAAATTACACTCCATAAATTCAGACATATGTCTCTCCAGGTAAATGTGAGCTGATTGAGAATGGGCTCCAATAGACATAGCTCTGCAGTTAAAATAGTTAGCAGATGGACAGGTCTGGAAAATGTGGGGACCCATATCATCATAACTAGCAATAAGCAGCCCAACACCAGATGGTCTCCAGCCATACCGCTGTGTTAGAATCTGGGTCTCGCCAAGACACAAGGCGAGACACAGAAAGTGGTCTGTCAAATACAAATCTGGAACCCAAACACTCCTGGTGCATAAAATTACATAACAGTCTAGCATCAGCAGTCAGACCCGCAATTGAGATACCAATATGGTTGTCAACATGGAGAATTTTCTTCTGGTGAGCTGCAAGTTCTGACTGGGCCCTCTTCAATGCAACCAACACTGCCTGTGTTTTTGACTTAGAGCAACTGTGGCTGAACCTTGTTTAACAGCTTCCATTGCATATTCAATTTGATGAATCCTGCCCTGAGGGCTCCAAACAGTGACATCATTGTCATACTGGTTGTGAAACATAGCTCCGGCATGGAACAATCAGACAATCAAGGACAGCAGCTGACTCAGGAGCATAAACCCAACTCG
>PVIH01029533.1:0-13498 GCA_004025045.1 Sigmodon hispidus
ACTTTGGTTTGTGTGTCTCCTGTCACCTCTCTGGTCAGGGTTCGAATTCGCCCCTCAGAGACCCCTGCAGTTGGTTTGCTCAGTTCACTCAGTTCGGGGTCGCAGTAGGGATCCTTGCAGATACCCTCAGCAGCAGCAGGAGCTGTGGGTGTGGCCAGGTGCAGAGTTCAGCTGCCCCCTGCTCCAGAGTGTGCTGGGATGCCGCAGAGAGCACCGGTCCCGGCGGCGGAACCGGAAGCAATGGGCTCTTTTTTTCTTTTATGTTTTATGTATTTTAGAGAAAAAGAGAAGTTTTATTACTGTATAGGTTCTTTTAGCTATCCTGAATGTTTTGCTTTTTTATATAAAGTTTGATATTGATTTTCAAAAAACAATAAAAAATAAATAAAAGACAGCTGGAGATCATTTAGCTCAGAACTTGTGACATTCCATCCTTATCAGTAAAATTCTGATCAGTCAAACCTACCTAAGATTCCAAGTAACATGGGTCTTTCCAGGAACTCTTGTTCACAAGTCCTATTCAAAGCTTTTAGTAAAAATGTGAGGTCATATGATGAAAATTAATAATTAAAACATCTTTTCTTGAGCATAAAAGTTAAATAGCCCTTTAAGAAAAATTTCAAATTATTGATTTAATATTTGATACTATGCTGTTTGTTTACATCCATAGTGGAAAATTAAATATTAGAAGTTAAAATTGTATGACATAACATTTTTCACATGTATTTGAGAGGCTAATAAGGCTTTTGTTAAGAAATAGGCCGGACCTCTATTAGGTGATGAGAATTAATTTATGATTTAATTATAGGCACTTGTGATGGTTTGTTTTAATTGTCAACTTGACACAGCCTAGAATCACCTGGGAAGAGTATCTCAATGAGGGACTATCTAGATCAGGTTGGCCAGTAGGCAGTTCTGTATGGGATTGTCTTAAGTTCATTGCTGTAGGAATACCCCAGCACCCATTGTGAGCAGCACCATTCTCTAGGCTGTGGGAGTGAAGAAGTTGAGCTTAGTACAAGCAGACAAGCAAGTGAACATATCATTCACTTTGCTCTTGATTATGGATGTGATATAACATCTGAAGTCAACTTCTGTGACTCCTCTGCAGTGACACACTGTAATCTGGAACTGTGAGCTAAAATAAATCTTTTTTCCTTTAAGTTGCTTTTTGTGTGGATATTTTATCACACAAACAGAAATGAAACTAGAACAGCATTATTCATTCCTTTAGATTAAAAAGGAATAGATTAAAAAATAGGTTTCTACCTTTGCTTTGGTTAGATTAAAAACCAGCTTAAAGAAATTTGTTTGAAAATATATTATTCTTACAATGAATGGAATCCTCCCTCAAGCTCAGGGTGGGGAGGGAAGTTAAAATTTTAACCTCTAATATGATATGGACATTAAAAGGCAATATTTGAGGAAGGCAATTAATAATAACAAGTGCTGAACCCATTTTATAATAGGGTTAGTGCCAGAGCATTCCCACTGTTGCATGAATTTCCCACCACTTACCTCACTCCAAGGAAGTTTTACTGACCTCCTTAAACATGAGCAATTCACTCCCAAGATCCGAGTATTTGTTTCAAGAGTCCATTTCACTACAACACAGTCCAAGAATGGAGTCATGTGAGAATTCTGAGTGCTTGTGAGAAAACCCCAAGAAAACAAGATGGTGTGATGCTCTGGCTATTGTGATAGACTCTAGTTGGCTCTTTTTCAGTACCAGGTTCACAACATCAACCAGAGCAATAAACAGCTCTTCAGTGACAAGTAAACAGCACACACAGACCTGATGACCTGAGGAGAATTTACAAAAGGTGGTAAGTATTTGGCCAATGGCAGAAAGTAAGAAAAGAACATAAGATTTGGGGATGTATGATTTGCACCATAGGCCTGAAGCACAACGTCTAAGAAATGACTGACATTACTTACTAAACTCATAAATTTCCTTATTTTCCCATATGAAATATGTGATTAATTTCTGCAAGGTGTTTATTTCTCTATGTACTGCTAGCCCCAGCTTCACACTCTCTTCCCCCCTATATCTATATCTATTCTCTCCAGCTCCTTTGTGTGACTTCTGATCCTTTTAGTCTCTGAAACTCTCACTGATTGCTCACCAGTGGGTAAAGGCTTTCACTCCTTCATAGTGACTCAGATCTATCTAAATATTGAAATTATCATAAAGAGAGTTTTTAAAATAAAATTATACATCTTTTATTTGGGAACTAAAGCATAAATATAAATTATGTATTACAAGAGATAAACATGTAGGCCAGTGCTGAGAGTCAGCAAGTAAAATGAGGCTTAGAAAAGTGAGTAACTAAAACATGGACACACCTTGCACTTGTCTGAGTCAGTGAACCAGCATAGACAGGATGTCCGAATGTACTTAGTTGGAACATTTCTTCCTTCTGCTTTTGGATTTTGTAACAGTCTTTAAAGTTTTTATTATATTTTCATTGATTGATTTCGTGCGAGTGGGGGATGGAGGAGCTCATATGCCATAGCACACATGTAGAGATGAGAACATAACTGGAAAGAGTCAGCTCTCCCCTTCCACCACATGGGTTCCAGGCTTGATGGCAGGTCACCAATCTCTGTTCCTTAGGCTTTATTATTTCCTAGTTAGTTGAAATAAATAATTATGTTAAGTACAACTTATGTGAACCCCCCAAAAAAACCAAAATTAAGACAGCTTACAATTTTATAAATCAGGGTGCAAGAGTAAAAAAAGTTTCCTTTGCAACCATTAATAATTACAAACACCCAGAAGAAACCAATAGAAATATGTGTTACTCCTACCAAAATAATCACAGGACTTTACAGGGGAGCATAAATAAAACTTCAATAGATGGGAATCAAAACATAGTCCTAGATGGCAACACTTGGTGTAGCACATCTGTCAGGATATTATTTGCCATCCGATATATTTATAATACAGATACAAATTCAATCCTGGTATGATCTATATTATGGGGAAAGGCAGACACATGCACAGAGTCAGAAGTTGCTTTAGTGAATAAAGCTGAGAGAGATGTTTGCTCTGATGCACACTTCCTTCTGCTATGTCTGGGTACTCACTGTGTGTCACAATTTGTTCTTAGTAGATGCCAACCATGAAATTTATGTTTTTACTCATTCTCTCATAATTAAAGTGGATGAAAGGCTCAGATATACTTAAACCTAAAATAACATTCAGTTGGATAACATTCAGTAAATTCATAAGATATACTGTGAAATCACAAAGAACTTATAAAAATCCACTTTGAAAGAATTTGTAATGTAGAAACAACTTGTAGTGCAATAAACATTAAAATGTATAAAAAGAAAACATGCCCAATAGGATTCCAAGCCTGTAAGTAAAATTATGTGTCCATAAAAGACTTGAAGGTTCTACATAAAATTATTAATAAAGATATCACCTCAAACTAGTATATTCACTTTTCTTCCTTAAGTGTTTCCATCAGCAGGAACATTTTAATGATTCTACATTATTACATGCATCATCAGTGTAAAGCTGCAGCTCCATTGCCTCCTCACGCACTGTCCTGTCCCCAGCACTCCCTTAGCAATGTTTCTATGGCTACATAGTATGTACCAGGCTTGTTTATGCTTTTATTTGTGTTATTTTGTGACTTAACCAAGCCGTAAACAGACAAAACAGGAATAGAGAAACAAAGAGGTCTGTTGTTTCTAAGAAACACATGCAAGATTTTGAAGACTCCATGAAGTCTGAGCAATTAAAGACACAGAGATGAAGACAGAATTCCAGAGCAGATTGAAAAGGTGGAGGTGAAAGGTGCACAAGAAGAGAAGGAGACAGCCAGGAAAAATGAAAAGAAGATAGGCCTGAATATGTATGGATCAAAGAAATCTTTGTAAGGGAGAAGGAAATGATAAAATCTAGAAAGATTTAGTACTTATATTACTTTACAAACATTTAAATTCTCTGATAACATAAGAACATTGACACTGGAAAGAAGGGTGAGTATCTTAGTATTGGTATGGTTTGTGTATAATAATAATACTAATAACAATAATTATACCAACCACTGGACATATGCCAAGAGACATGATGTTTTGAGTTTCACATAAAAAGCATTTATAAATGAATAGAAAAAACTAACTCCCAACTATGGTCCTATGTCTACCACACATGCCACATTCATAGATATCATACAAACACATACATAATAAAAAAACAATGTAAATCAATCTCCATGTCTTAGTGTTACTTTTGCTGTGATAAAACACCATGACTAAAACAACTTGGGGAGGAAAGGTGTTATTCGGCTTACACTTCCATATGACTGTTCATTTTCAAGGAAGTCAGGACAGGAACTCAAGCAAAGCAGGTACCATGTCATGCTCAAGGAGCAGGAGCAGATGCAGAAGCCATGAAGGGACACTGCTCACTGACTTGCTCCCCATAGATTGCTCAGCTTGCTTTCTTATAGAACCCACCAACACCAGTCTATGAATGGCACTTCCAAAGGCTGGTGCTCCCCCACCAATCACTAAGAAAATGCCCTATAGGCTTGCCTACAGCCCATCTTATGCAGCATTTTCTCAGTTGAGGCTCCCTCCTTTCAGATGACCTCAGCCTGTGTCAAGCTGACATAGAACCAGCCAGAATACCTTAGCCATGACCTCCAAGCAAACAACTCTTTCATACTTACTTCCCACCCAGTCTAACCCACCCACAAGAGATGTATAAGCCAGGAAAGTTCTGAAGAACTGAAGAGTGTGTGGAGCATTTTCCTTAAATCAACAGCAATCATCACTTGGCAGGGAAGCAGCCATGGTGGCAGTGACCTCTCTGTTCACAGGACGGACCACTGGCCACAGTGAACTTCAATTAAAATTTCTGGTTTGTTTTGAAAACCTTTGGATCCTGCTGAATTGCACATTCTCAGCAACTGGGATTTAAACATTCCTGCTAAAGTGGTTCAAATGTCCTGGGAAAATATGCTCCAAATATCTCTACAATCATGTCATATTTTATATAAAAAGCCAATCAAAAGGAAGTCACTCAACCAGCTGATAACTGCACTTGCTACTAAGTTTAGACCTGAAACTGAAAAGATAATGAAAAACATACTGCACATGCAATCAATTAAAAAATAGTAAATTCAACTTATCCTTAAAGTAAAAACTAAAAACATTGTATGAAAAGAGACACAGAATGGCATACAGTTCACTTCAACTGGTAAGATTTGATTTTCATGTACGGTGTTTTTTTTAGCCTTATCTTTCATTTATAAGCTCATGATTTCATACATGCATGCAAAACACTTTGCTCACATCACCGCCATCTTTTCCTAGCCCTCCCATCCCTGCCAACTGTCTCCATCCCTGCTCTCTCCAGCTTTCGTGTCTCTATTGTGGTTGCTGTTTCCTACGTATTTAATTGGGTTGCTGGTGTGGGTATAGACTGAAGATTATTTACTTGAAGGAGTAGACTGATCCTTCCTCCCAGCCACTAACTGTTGTAGATCCTCAGGATCCTCAGAAGCTCCTCACCTCCCATGATAAGTCGTTGACAGGTCAGGGTGGGAAAGGACATCACAGTTCATGCAAGTTCCTGAGTGTAGCAGCCATGTCATGCTCAGAGGACAGTGGATCAGAGCACTCTCTCTATCCTCTGGCTCTGACATTCTTTGCACATCCTCTTCCATGATGCTCTCCAAGCTTATTCTCATTGTTTTTACCCCTTGTGACACTGAATTTATCACTGAGCATTTCAAAAGGAAGTTTCTCACACCAAGACTGAGAGTAGCAATAGCCTATGGTTAAAAATATAAATATGAAGAAGATAGTTTGATAATTGTTTTAGTAAAATGCCAATACTGGGTTCTCCCCTAGGACCTAGGACCTCCCAGGCCATGAACTTTTGGCAAAGCATACTATGCTTTCAATCATTCAAACTCAATCCAAAAGCAACCAGTCACCCAACAACAAACCAAACTACTGCTACTATCACAGTGGGCATATGGGGTCACAGCAGTATGTCCACAGGACATACAGGGTGAGGCTGTAGATAGCCTTCTCCTTCAGCAGCCTGCCTAATACCTTTTAGTACTGTGAAAGCCTTCAAGCTGAGGAGGCTTCAGGCTTAGTTCCTACATAAATGTTCTTTGTCCTACAACTGAAGAGCTTGATGTCTTCAGCAGTGGAGGATTATCACCTACTTCCAGAGGGTAGCAAGAGCAATCACTTGTATTGTTCTTGGAGTTCTCTGTGGTCTGTGACCCACAATTCATAAAAAGTATCACACACCCAACGGTAATCAGCTAAAGAGAATCATCTCAATTTTACACCTTACAAAGCAATAATATAATTGTCTTATTTAGAGCTTCCTTAATTTCTTATGTCTACATTTTATGACTTTCATATACAGGTTTTCCATGATTTGGTTAAACTAAATTCTAAGTTCTTTATCTTTTTAAAAGTTATCTTACATAAATTGTTTTCTTAATTTTCTCTGGGGATTTGCTGATAAGTAGAAGTAAAATTTATCTTTCTAAGTTTATCTTCTATCTCCAAGTCTGTGCTAGTGCATTACTTGGCTCTATCTAAATTAGTTGAGGATTGCCTCACTGTTGATGTATTTCTGCCATAGCCACTAGCATTTATTTCATCTTATGCTGTTGACCCACACGGCATCTTACTAGCACTGATGCAGTTGTTGTACCTCTCTATGACTATATATTTTAACACATTATACTCTGATACTTGTGTTTGCATAACCAACACTTGTGCTAAATATGTGCCTCTTAACAGCTGTTTTCCCGATATTCTCAAAGAAATTCATTTATATAAATTTGTAAAACATTTATTGAAATTCTAAGGAGAAAGAATTGATTTTATTTTTGATATTTATATAAAACATATATATGTAAATTGCCAAAACACATGGCATTCACTTTAATAGTATGCTTTGTCTTAAGAACCCAGGTACGTATTTTGTAGTACATAAAATAAATTCATGTGGAACTGAAAAGTAAGTTTAACTCAGGATTTAAACCCAGGCACAGTGGGGTAAAACTGTAAACATTTCAGCACATGTAAAAATTTGAAATGGTATACTAAATACTGCTCTAGTTCAGCATTTCTGATGAAATGATACTGTTAATAAGAAGAGAAGTTCCTTAAATGAAAAAGCTTGGAAAAAACACAAGATAACTAAAGTAAATATGTCTGAAAGATTTCTCATTTAACCTGCAAACATATGCCATGAGTAAAAACATATTTTCTACTCCCAAGCAAAGTTTCAAAATTCGGTTGGAATTCTTAGACAGAAAGCAGCCATGCCTTCGTGGCCCTTCAGTACTTTATCTTATGTTTACATACCCATGACGTTTCTGTGTCTATATTTATTAATGTCTCTATCTGAAAGCTGTCTTTTCTCAAAGTCAGATCAGATTGCTCTGCACAAAACAAGATACTCCCCGAAAGAAGTACCTGACAGCATCCTCTCAGTGATCTTCTCTACGTGAACATCTTATCCTCCGGCGCTCACTGCTCCCCAACAACATACTCTTGTAAACTTTTTCAGTTTTTATTCATCACAAGCTGTTTTCAGTACAAATATTGGGCAATCACAAACTTGTATTCTGCACAGAATTAAAAAACTACCCATGATGCTGGGACAAAGCAAGCATTTTTTAAAAAAAAAATTAAGGAGGGGATGTAGATATTGAAACATCTGGGAGGAAGTACTTCATTGATACTAGGGCCTCTAAAAAATTCATAGACTTAAGCATAGTATCAACAATAAATGTTCAGTAAGTTTGACAGTTGGGAAGTTAGCTGTTCGGAAATTATAGAGAAACTGGGTTTATTACTCTTACCAAAATAAGTGAGTGAGACAATATTGCCTCCACAATATTTGTAGCACCTAAAATCACTGTTGCATTCTAGAGACTAAATCAGGAAGGTTACAAGTTGTAGTTCAATCAGAGCTACATACCCCAATCTTAAAAGAAGGCAAGATGCTTAGGTGACTAGATAAAACTAATAAAATACTGTCAAAAATAAAAATATATATTCAAACATTGGCTGAGATTTCCCACTATTCTGATCATCACATATTAAACAAAATTGTATTGATTCCAAATATTTTATATCGATTTTTATTAATATTTGAAATTTGTAGAATAATTCACAGTTTATAGAATTAGTACCAATTAATTTGTCATTTGTGGGAAATGAAAACGATGATATGAGCAAAAGCAAAGCAAAAATGTTTAGAAAAGTGTCAATTATAACACATGTAACCTAACTTCTGAACTGATTTCCATATTAGCAGTACCGCTCACAGAAAACAAGAACCAATAAGGGAAAAAAGGTTTTAGACTATTTACTTATACGGACAAATACAAAAGAAATAAAAGGTGCTGTCTTAAAAATTATTATGATTGTCACTTGGCATTCAATGTTCTATTCTATAAAATTCATTATTTATTACAAAATAAATTTTAATCCCTGCTTCAGGGAGTGGGTCCAAGCTGTGCTTTCGTTTGTTGGCTTCACAATGTGCAGAACATTGCACATTGGTATTGATCAATAAACATCATTTTGTAGACTGGGTAATCTTCATTTAGCCAGTTCTATTGCTTTTCCCAAAAATGAGAGCATAAAATTTAAAAACCAAAGATTAATGATTTGACCAGTTCAGATATATAGACAGAGCACTTAAAGTAACAATATCTGCATGAAAGTAGAAAACTAGTTGTTTATTGTGCACTCAAAAATCTATCTATTGGAAACATTCACACCATGTAACTTCTCATCTAAATATGAACAATACAGATAATTTTAAAATATGGACTAAAATCATAATCTATGAAGACGTAATCTGCCAAATGGGTCACTGTACAAACGAAACAGATCTTAGACACTTCCTGAAAAGAATAGCATTCCAGTGTTGATTAGAAGTATCAGAATGCCTAACAATGACATTTCATATGTATATAATTGGCTGTACCAGTGCTTTATCCTAATAGTATTTGTAAGTAAATTGTATTTTTAATGGCCCGGGAATGAGTTTCAGTTTTCAGAGAGCATGACCAGAAAGCACAAAGCTCTGGGTTCAGTCCCCAGTCCTGCACCAACTGACCAGGTATGAGAGTCAATCCCTCTATCTCAAGCATGTGTGATGTGGAAGCAGGAGGTGTAGAAATTCAGGTTTATTCTAAACTGCACAGCAAATCTGAGGCCATCCCAGGCTACATGAGCTTGCCTCAAAGAAAAAACTAAACTAACAATAATCATAATACTGTTAGTGACATTGTTTATATTTTATATGATGTAAATTTAGATCAGGCAACAACAACTTGAAGGAGAAATTATACAAAATTTAAATTAAACCTATAAATAACTAGATACATCCAATTTTGTCTGTGTTGATATGCTTTTTACATCAGCAAAAGAGGTGGAAACGTTGCTTCATGCTTTATTTTCTTTCCTAAAGAACTTAGCTGAGTATTCAGCTTGAGAATGGAATTATAAAGTCTTCAGGACCAGTCCAGTCATAATATCTAACAATGTTGTGATTATTATAGAAGAAATAAGTAATTTGAAATAGTTTCACTTTGGAATCAAAATCTGTTTTACTCAAGAAAATAAGGCAACTTCCTTCATAAATCAACATGTATTATTGTGTACTGTTGATGGTCTTTAATCTCACTAATTCTAAGTGTGTGCCTGATGAAACTTTCAGCACAAATATAAAACAATCTAAAACTTTTTGAAGTCCACCAACAAAAGCAAAGAAGAAGAGTTAATTATTATACATAAACTACAGCTGTGTGCAAACACTAGGTAAATTTAGGAATCGTAATGTTGAAAAACTTATGTTCCTACATAACCCATAGTTTAGGAAAGCTCAGAAATAAATGAGGCTACAGGGCACATTACACACACACACACACACACACACACACACACACACACACACACACACACCAACACACATATAAAGTAAGAATATAAAGAATAAAAGAAATTATAGTTTCCAGACTATTAGCATTCTCATTATCTTAAGGTGAAAAGCAAGTATAGTTTAAGATTCATGGGTAATGTGTACTGACAATAATCCATGGATTAGGTTGTTACCAGTCATCTATCATGTCCTATTCATATAATTACATATCTTAATATCTGTCAATATTATATTTGAAATTTTCTGAGTATAATAATTTTGACATGATAAAATTAACTAATAGTAATGATCTTATAGGTGGACTTTCCATTCCTGCTTTCCAGTTCCCAAATAACTGACATAGAGACTTAAAATTATTTATAAATGCTTGGATGGTAGCTCAGGCATAACCAACAGAATCTAAGGAATGGAAGAGAGAATAGCTGAAGTGGAAGACTCAATACTGGAAATAGATACATCAGTCAAAGAATACACTAAAACCATAAAGTCATAACACAAACTGTTCAAGAAATTAGAGACACCATGAAAAGACCTAACCTGAAAATAATAGAAATAGAAAAAGGAGAAAAAAAATCCAGCTTAAAGGAAGAGATAATGTATTCAATAAAATCATAGAAGAAAACTTTCCCAACTTAAAGAAGGAAATGCCTATAAAGTTACAAGAAGGTTACAGAACACCAAATGAATTAGACACCCCCAAAAGTCTGCCCACCACATAAAAATCATGACACAAAACACACATAACAAAAAAAATTTAACAGCTTCAAAAGAAAAGGGACAACTTACCTATAATGGCAGACCCATCAAAATAACATCTGATTATTCAATGGAAACATGAAAGCAAAAAGATTTTGCTCAGAAGTTATTCAGACACTAACAGAGCATGGTGGCAAATCCAGACTACTATACCAAGCAAAATGATCAATCACCATAAATGGAATAAACAAGATATTTCACAACAAAATCAAACTTAAACAATACCTGTCTACATATCTGGCCATTCAGAAAACATTAGAGGAAAACTCCAACCTAAGGATCCCAGATACACCCATGAAACCAAAGACAATTGATAATCCCACAGAAGAAAAGCCCACAGAAAGGAAATACATACAGACTACCACCAAAAATAGCAGTAAACATCAATCAGTGGTCACTAACATCGCTTAATATCAATGGACAAAATTCACCTATAAAAAGACACACACTAACAAAATGGATACAAAAACAGAAACCATCCTTCTGCTGCATACAAGAAACACATCTCAACCTTAAAGACAGACACAGGCTTAAAGTAAAGGGTTCAGAAAAGATTTTCCAATCAAATGACCCTAAGAAACAAGCTGGGGTTGCCATCCTACTATCTAACAAAGTAGACTTCAAACTAAAATCAATTAAAAGAGACCAGGATGGACATAACCTATTCATCTAAGGGAAAATTGATCAAGATGAGATTTCAATTCTTAATATTTATGCCCCTAATATAAGGGCACCTATCTATGTAAAAAAAAAACACTACTAAATCTCAAATACCACATCAACTCTCACACCCTAATAGTAGGAGAATTCAATACCCCACTTTCAACCTTGGATAGGTCAACCAGACAGAGACATAACAGAGAAATAGGTGTCTAACAGGAATAGGTACCACTTACAAAATTAAATCAAGATAAGATTAAATACCTAAACGGACCTATAACTCCAAAGAAAATTGAAGCCGTCATTAAAAGCCTTCCAAGTAAAAAAAGCCCAGGTCCAGATGGTTTTAGTGCAGAATTCTACCAGGCATTCAAAGAAGAACTAATACCATTACTCCTCAAACTGTTTTATAGAGTAGAAACTGAAGGAATATTGCAAAATTCCTTTTATGAGGCCACAATTACCCTAATACCTATGTACCTCAAAGACACAACAAAGTAAGAGAATTACACACAAATTTTCTTCATGAATGTTGATGCAAAAATTCTCGACAAAATCCTGGCACACTGTATACAAAACTATATGAAAAATATTATCCAACACAATCAAGTAGGCTTCATCCCAAAAATGCAGGGATGGTTCAACATATGGAGACTGTAAATGTCATCCATCATATAAACAAATTGAGGGGAAAAGACAACATGATTATATGCTTAGATGCTGAAAAAGACTTTGACAAAATCCAACACTCCTTTATGATAAAAGCCCTGGAGAGATCAGAAATAGAGGGAAAATATCTAAATATAATAAAGATGATTTACAAGAAGCCCACAGCCAACATAAAACTTAATGGAGTATTGTTCTTTCAAGGTCCAAAAAATATTGTGTTGGGATTTTGACGGGCAGTGCATTGAATCTGTAGATTGCCTTTGGTAGAATTGCCATTTTTACTATGTTGATCCTACCGATCCAGGAACATGGGAGAGCTTTCCATTTTCTGATATCTTCTTCAATTTCTTTCTTCAATGATTTAAAGTTTTTGTCAAATAGGTCTGTTACTTCTTTGGTTATAGTTACTCCAAGGTATTTAATACTATTTGCAGCTAATATGAAGGGTAATGTTTCCCTTATTTCTTTTTCAGCTCTTCTATCTTTAGCATATAGAAGGGCTACTGATTTCTTTGAGTTTATCTTGTATCCTGCTACATTGCAGAAGGTGTTTATCAGCTGTAGCAGTTCCTTGGAAGAATTTTGCGGGTCACTTATGTATACAATCTTATCATCTGCAAATAGAGATAGTTTCACTTCTTCTTTTCCAATCTGTATGCCCTTAATCTCTTTTCATTCTCTTATTGCTTTAGCTAAAACTTTAAGAACTATATTGAATAGATAAGGGGAGAGAGGACATCCTTGTCTAGTTCCTGACTTTAGTGGGATTGCTTTGAGTTTTTCCCCATTAAGTTTGATACTGGCTGTAGGCTTCTTGTAAATCGCCTTAATTATATTTAGGTATACTCCCTGTATTCCTGATCTCTCCAGGGATTTAATCATAAAGGCGTGTTGGATTTTGTCAAAGACTTTTTCCTTATCTATATTTTTTGGACCTTGAAAGAACAATACTCAATTTCATTTGGAGAAACAGGAAAGTCAGGATTGCCAAAACAATTTTACTCAACAAAAGAACCTCAGGAGGTATCACCATCCCTGACTTCAAGCTATACTATAGAGCTACAGTAATAAAAACAGCCTGGTACTGGCATAAAAACAGACTTGTGGACCAATGGAATAGAATTGAGGGTCCAGACATTAACCCAAAAACCTATGAACACCTGATCTTTGACAAAGAGGCCCAAAACATTCAATGGAAAAAAGATTGCATATTTAACAAATGGTGTTGGCATAGATGGATGGAAGTGTGTAGAAAAATACAAATAGATCCGAGCCTGTCACCCTGCACAAAACTCAAATCCAAGTGGATCAAAGACCTCAACTTAAACCCAGCCACTTTGAACTTGATAGAAAAGAAAGTGGGAAATACACTTCTACAAATTGGCACAGGCGACCACTTCCTAAATATAACACCAGTGGCACAGACACTAAGACCAACAATCAATAAGTGGGATCTCC
>PVIH01029534.1:0-13497 GCA_004025045.1 Sigmodon hispidus
ATTTATCAAAAAAAACACAGTAAAAAGAATTTAAAATGTGGAAGAGTTAACAATAACTATACAGAGGATAAGAATGATAAGCATGGCTTATCAAGGGTGGAAATACAAATAAGATTGCTACACATACATTTTTTTGTGTTCATCTTTCCCTCTGAATTTTTTTTCCATCCCTGTATATCCTTATTCAAGGTCTCTTCCCTTCTTTGAGAAGTTTGTATAACATATTCTGCTCTTGTTCCCCCACCCCAAACTCTGCCCTTCCCTATTCACCCAACTTTGTGTTCTTTTTTCTAAGCCTACCAAGTGGTTCATGTTGCTCAGATGCTAGTGGACATGTGACCATTCACTGAAACATGAACACACCAGGAGCCATAGCTATAAAGAAAACAGATTCACCCTATCCCACCAGCTATTAGTTGGAAATATCTCCATGATGAGATTTGATCTGGCTTAAGCTTGTTCAGGTATTGTGTATAATGTTACGACCACTGTGAGTTTATAAGCGCAGCTGCCCTTGCTGCATCCAGAAAACATTGTTTTCTTGTAGCCATGCCCTGACACCTCTGGCTCTTCACAATCATTTCTCACAATAATAAGCACTTAGTGTAAACACTCTTCTAATGTTTATTTTCTTGCAAACAAGCACAGATGAAGGGACCTCTGGTAATTTCAATCCTCAAGGGGCTGCTTGCATTACTTCTTTGTTGTTCTGGCTGCTGTGAGCTTCTAAGACAGACAGACAGATTTCTGATGCAGGTAAAAGAGAGAGCAAAGCTGTGATTGGCATATATTTAGACCTTCATGGCATGATGGATACTAGAGAGACAGACTTGCAATTGCTCTAAACTCCCTTTTTCTGGCTACATAAACAGGCTGTTCAGATTCAGTGAGTTAGCTAGAAGATGCTCCCTTGTGGTGCATCTTCCACTGTTGGAAGATTAGGTTAAAAAAAAAAAAAGGTTTGTTTCATCTAGTCTGTGGTCCCCCATTTTTAATAGTATGGTCTGCACTGGTAACATGAAGGTAGACATAGCAGAGTTACCAGTAATTGTCAAATGTTTAGGGCCAAGTACTCAGACCCACTGGCAAAGAGTAATAACAATCAGTCTTGTTAAGTGCTAAGAAATTTGGATTCATAGTCCTATACAAATATGGTATCACTGGCTGTTGTCAAAAACCATAAAATTCCAATATCTAGGTTTCTAGGTGCTGCAATACCAGTTGCAATCAAGGGCTATTCTCACTTCTTAGGCCTACACAAGAACTACAAACATTTGTAGACCTAAAGGTACCCATGCCTAAGGACTTCATGATGACTGTAACATGAGATGGCACTATCTGCTGTGATCTCAATCTGCCTACTGCTTGCTGCAGGGAAAGAAAAGTTGGCAATGAAGAGCACTTGGTGGTCCTCTTCCCTATCAGCAGTTTCAACTATGTGTGTAGAGAAAATGGACCCTAGCCAGCTTATTGGTAATAGTGCTTTACTTCTGTTGGAATGGGATAAAGCAGAAGCACAAAGAACAGAGACTATCAGGAGCTGCTTACATTTCTGGAAATCTCGTGAGGCTTGTGAACATATGGGTATCTTTGATTTCAGCTTATTGTATCTGCTGAAAATTTTCTTTCTAACTAGCTTGATTTTGTTTCCATGAGGGCATTTAAAGACATGACACATTGCTGTTATCATTATCTATGAGGATATTACCTTTATACAATTCCAAGAAATTGGTGATAAATGATTACAATATAAAAAGGATGCAAAGCTAAATAAAATTTCAGTTTTTATCTAATATTATAAAAATTTTATGCCAAGAACATGTACTATGAAATCCTTGACCTTAGGAAATATTTAAGTGTCTAATGTATCATTGTTATCTACTCATGCAATACTATATATTAGAACCTAGCTTTTATTCATGTTGCCTAATTGGAGCCTTGGCTGATTAATATACATATTCTTATTTCTCCTTATACTTTGCTAGCCATCATCTCTCTTTAATTATTTGTATTGTATTGTCTTAAATATTATTTTAGATTTCATTGTGAAACCATGAAAGATCTGCCTTTCTGTGATTGGTTTATTTCTCTGATTCTTACAGTTTATTTATGCTGTTGCATATTGCTAATTTTTCTACTTTTCCAAACTGAACAACATTCTATTGTAAGCACATACTATATTCTTTCATTTTTTAGCTCTTGATGAATGATACAAACAATTCATAGCAAAATATTTAATAACAACTATAAATAATTATTATAATTATTATAAATATTCAAAAAATAAAAGTTGAATAAAAGTTTATTAATTAAAGTCTAATAATTAGACTTTATCACACTCAATTTCATGTCAGCCACTCTCTTCTTATTGTTTTAGTCTTTTCTATTCCACTGAGAAGTAAACTCATTTATTGCATTATATCATAAGCAAAATCTAGTATTATATGGGTTCTTTGTTTTTTTCTTTTGGAGTATCTCCCTTTGTTTACTTTAAGAGATTTATTTAGGTTAGCTTTTAGATCATAGAATGCTCAATCCTATTACATGCCTCTTAGTTCTTCAAGCCTACAAAACAAAGAAAAACAAAACAGAGAAAAGCCTTCTGGGAAATGTAATCATTTCAGGCACAAACTTTCACACAGTCATGGAGGATCTTGTGATTGTAATGGCTTCAGACTTGGTCTGCTATTGCTGTCTTAAGATTCTAATAATTGCTGGATAGAATTCTATGTTTTCATAGTTCATTGACCCAGAAACTTGTATACAAACTTCCACTGTTTGGCTTTTTCACAAAAACAGAGAAAAACCACTACTCCAGGGATTGCCTTCCAAGATTGAAAACTCAGCTGAAACTCATGTTCCTGCAAATACATAAATAGAATCAAACTATACATCCCCAAAGGTATAACTCTACTAATATGTTAAACAGCAGAGAAAATGAATGATTTACTGTTGCAATTTGTATCAAATGAATCCCACAGATGAAATGCTAGAGAAAAAATAAAGCCAATGGTTTCAGAGCTTATCTAAGTGAAGCTGATGAGAGAAGTTGCCTTTTAAAGTGACAGTAGAGTACAGTGGCTTGGGGAATTACTGAGCATGGGCATGACCAAAACTTCAGAGATTCTGTTCATGCTAATTCTTGATCCAGCTAAGAGTTAAAATTACAGAAGTTTGTTAGACTCAACAAGCATGTTTCATAGTCTTATTTTGTTTTCATTGATGTGGTAATGTCTTTCTGTATGTTGTGAATATTATTCTTTAAATAAAAGAATTGTATTGGCCCACAGCAGGTGTCAAATGAGTAGGTGGGAGTGGGGTGGGGGCGGGATCAGGGACCAGAGTATAGGCAGGAGGAGGGTGGAGTCAAACAGAGAGGCAATTCAGCTGCCCAAGAATCAACCTGTAACAAAATAGGTAAGCCATTGGCCAAGTGGCAGGACAGATTAATGGAGATGGGTTGAATTAAGATGAAAGAGCTAGCTAGCAATATGCAGGATGAAATTAATATAAGCATTTGTGTGTCTATTTGGGACTTAGGGATTGCTGTTCCAGATAAGCAGTGACAGCAGGTCTGAAGTATGGGGCTAGGCTGGCCAGAAACCTCATTCAACATATCATATCAAAATAAGATGACTAATATTGATTGTAAACTTGACATCTCTGGGAAGAGGGACCCTCAGGTGAGGATTGATCTGTAGATACATCTGTGGGGCATTTTCTTGACCTGCTAATTGTGGGTGGTACTATGTTTAGGCAGTTGGGATTGGGGTGTATAACAAAGCTGCCTATGAGTCTGTGAGCATGTTAGTAAGCAATACTTTTGTGTTTTGTGCTGTGAGTTTCTATCTTGACATCTGGTTTAAGTTTCCCTCCATGGTGCACTGTAACCTCTAAGGCAAGATAAACCTCCTGCTTTACAGGTTTTTTTGGAGGATGGTGTTCTTCACTGTAACAGAAGCAAACTAAGACACATGTATATAAAAAAATTTAAAAAATGCATCCTAGGGTATTATCTCCAAGAGAAGTGAGAGAGCATCAGTGGGGGAAGGGTAAGCACTCTCTTCAGTAGCCCTGAGTAGATAACGGCTGCATTCATAGATGTTCCTTTTCCCTCAATGAGTGCTCATCCTATCTCAAGCTTCTCTGGGCAGTTGATTCTCCTAAATGTCTCTCTTTTGTTTCCATATGATAAACTAACCATTTAACATGCATTTATAACAATAGGAACATGTTCAGAATACACTGTAAGAGAAATAAACTAACATGCAGAATCAAGATACTTCTTAGTGGAATCCAGGATAGGATAGGGGAACACAGAGGCAGTCGAAATTGCTTGCCATCCTTTATTTATTTAGTTTTAAGTGCTGCACTGAATTCTTCCTACTTTTTCTTTTCATAACATTCATTGTATAAAATAGAGCTTTGAAGACTTTATCCTTCTTGAGTTGAAAAGGCATACAGACATAGATGAATTCAGACTCAGATTTAATTAGAAATTTTAAGAAGATTCTGAAAGCTCAGCTTGCCTCTCGTTTTCATTGCTAAACCAGTTTCCATGGCTGAGGAAGGTCAAACAGCACTGACACGTTCATAATAATTTCATTCTGTGTCACTCCAAAAGCTTTTCCTAATGCTTAATGAGAGCATAAATGCACAAATTCATGCTCTGGGCCTTCAGTACTCGTCCAATGTCAATGAATCACCCATGGTTTACAGTGCAAAGGAACCATGGCTAAATAGTCATTGAAAGGAAAAAGTAAACAAACAAAACATAATGATAATGAAGCATAATGATCTCACAAACTCTTCACTTATAAGATGCTTGACATTTTAAATGAATGGAAAAGGTTAAATTAAAAACTGATTCTGTGACATTTGATTATTTATTTTGGAAGAAAGTTAGATTTTCTAGTACACACCTGTGTCAGTGCACCTAAAAGCCAAAACAGAACTGAATAGATTAGCTGACTCTGAGCAAGTGAAATTTATTTTTCATGATTTGGATGCTGGGAATCTCAAGAGTGAGATACAGACAAAATTGTTTAACTTCTGGGCTGTACAGTGCTGAGTTCAGCTATGGTCTCTAGTGGAGCCTTTAAAAATATCCTCAACTCCTCCAGCTTTTCAAAGGTCTTTAGTGTTAGCTATCCCTGTGCATACTCCCTTCTCTATACTGCTCTCCCCTACCCCTCCACACTTAACCCACTGTTTCATTCTCTTCTGTTTATCTACACACCACATGTTCTATCACTCTTCCCTTGAAGTCCCACCAGACCATGCCACTTGCTAGCTTCCTACCTTCTGTGTGCACCCCAGGACACAGATCCAAAGACTCAAAGCTGCTGTCCATATATGAGAGAACATGCAATGTTTGTTTTCCTGTGACTAGTTACCTTACTCAAAATGATTAATTGCAGTTGCATGATTTACCTTAAAATTTCACAATTTAGATTTTCTTTCATGCCGAAGAGAACCCTGTTGTGTATAAGTAGCACAGTTTTTATTTATCCATGGATCAACTGATGGACATTCAGGTGGTTTCCATTTCGTGGCTACCAAGAATAAAGTAGCAGTGAACTTGAATGGACAAGTAGCTCTTTGCATTCTTGTACAAGTTGACATCCAGTTATGCCAGCACCATTTATTGAAGATGCTATCTCTTTTCCATTGTATATTTTTGGCTTTTTTGTCAAAAATCAGGTGTTCATAGGTGTGTGGATTAATGTCAGCATCTTTGATTTGATTTCATTGTTCTACAAACTGTTTTTATGCCAGTAGCAAGCTGCTTTTTATTACTGTAGCTCTGTAGTATAGCTTAAAGTCAGGAATGGTGATGCTTCCTGAAGTTAGAAGTTATTGAACATGATTGTTCTGGCAATCTTTTTTTTTTGTTGTTGTTGCTATTTCGTATAAAGTTGAGTATTCTTTTGGTATCTTTTATCATTTGTGTATAGGAGGGCTATTGATTTTTTGGAGTTAATCTTTTATCCTGTTACATTGCTGAAGATGTTTATCAGCTGTAGGAGTTCCCTGGTAGAATTTTGGGGGTCATTTATGTATACAATCATTATGATCTGCAAATAATGACCACTTGACTTCTTCCTTTCTAATTTATATCCCCTTAATCTCCTTTTGTTGTCGTATTGCTCTAGCTAGAACTTCAAGAACTATATTGAATAGGTATGGGGAGAGTGGACATCCTTGTCTAGTTCCTGATTTTAGTGGGATTGCTTTGACTTTCTCTCCATTTAATTTGATGTTGGCTGATGGCTTGCTGTAGGTAGCCTTCATTATGTTTAGATATTTTTCCTGTATCCTTGATCTCTCCAGCTCTTTTATCACAAATTTTGTCAAAATCTTTCTCAGCATCTAATGAAATGATCATGAAATGTTTTTCTTCCAGTTTCTTTATATAGTGGATAACATTGACAGATTTTTGTTTGCTGAACCTACATCAGATCATCCAAGGAATCTACATCTCTTGGATGAAGCCTACTTGATCATGGTGTTGTTTTTTTTTTTTTGATATATACTTGAATTCAGTTTGGCAGTATTTTATCGAGTATTTTTGTATTAATATTCATGAGGGAGATTGGTCTGTAATTCTCTTTTTTTGTTGAATCTTTGTGTCGTTTGAGTATTAAGGTGTAACTTCATAAAAAGAGTTTAGCAATGTTCCTTTTTTTCCCTATTGTGTGGAACAATTTGAAAGTAGACCACAACATAAACTCAGTTACACTGAATCTGATTGAAAAAAAGATCTCTAAAATATATAGAGAACTCAAGAAACTAGAGGTCAAAAAATCAAAGAACACAATTAGAAAATAGGATACAGAACTAAATAGGGAAGTCTTATCAGAAGAACCCCAAATGGCTTAAGGACATTTAAAGAATTGCTCAGCATCCTTAGCTATTAGTGAAATGCAATCAAAACAATTCTAAGATACCATCTTATACCTGTAAAAATGGCTAAGATCAAAGACACAGATGACAGCCTATGCTGGAGAAGATGTGGATCAAGGGGGATACTCCTTCATTGTTGGTTGGAGTGTAAGCTTATACAGCTACTTGGACATCAGTGTGGTGGTTTCTCAAAAAATTGGGACTCAATCTACCCAGTAATTCAGCAATACCACTATTGGGCATATACCCAAGGAATGCACATTCTTACCCTAAGGGCATTAGCTCAACGATGTCCATAGCAACATTATCCATAATAGCAAGATCCTGGAAACGACCTAGATGCCCCTCAACTAAAGAATGGCTTAAAAAATTGTGGCACATTTACACAATGAAGTACAACTCAGCAGTAAAAAAAAAATATGACATTTTGAAATTTGTAGGCAAATGGATGGATCTGGAGATAATCATCCTGAGTAAAGTAACACAGGCCCAGAAAGATAGGCATGGTCTGTACTTACTCATAAGTTGATTTCAGATGTAAATCAAAGGGTAACCAGGCTATAATGCACAACCCCTGCCCCAGCAGCTAGGTTATAGGAGGAAGTTAAGAGAGACATCAATAGATCCCCCTGGTAAGGGGAAATAGAGAAGATCTTCTAAGAAAATTGCAATTAAATGGGGGAAGGAGCAAGGGGAGGTGAAAAGAGAACACAAGAGAATGGGATGGTTGGTGGGGCAATGAGCAACAGAGGAGGAGAGCATTGACAGAGGGAGCCAGTGTGGGATTAGAGAGAAACCTGGTGTTAGAGAACAGCAAAGGACCCACAAGATGAGCCCAGCTAGGACTCCCAGCAATAGTGTAGAGGGAGCCTAAACTGGCCTTTCCATATTATCATATAAATGACCACCTTAATTGCCATTATGGAACCTTCATCCAGCTGATGGAAGCCGATGCAGAGATCCACAGCTAAACACCGGGTGGAGCTACTGGTCCAGCTGAAGAGAGGGAGGAGAGATTGCATGAGCAGAGGGATCAAGATCATGATGGGCAGACCCATAGAGTAGGCTGTCCTGTGTTGTGGGGAGCTTGTAGACTCTGAAATGACAGCTGAAGAACCTTCATGGAATGGATCTGGACCCTCTGAAGATAAATGACAGTTAAAAGGTGTGGGCAATGTGCTGAGCCTCTTGCACTCCTGAGTGCATGTACTGCCCTCTTGGAGCCCATGCCGTGCAGGGGAACTTTCTGAGACTTGATACTTGTGGGAGAGACTTAGTCCTATCTCAACTGCAAATGCCAGACCAAATTGACTCAACTTGAGAATTCCTCGCCCTCTCTGGGAAGTGAACAGTGTAAGGGTAGAGGCTGGGGGAGGACAGGGAGTAGTGGCAGAAAGGGGAGCAGTGACAGGTATGGGAATTAAAAAAATGAATAAAAAGTATCTCTATAGTAGGACATAGAGCCCTGTAAGTATATATCAAAGAGTAGAAGAGCTGGGTCATAGATTTGTAGCTTTATGAGGAAACTTCACATGATTTTCACAGTGGCGGCACCAGTTTTCATTTCCTAGACCAGTGAGTTCCAAATTCCCTTCTTCACATTCACATCAAGAGATGTTGTAATTTGTTTTCTTGATCTTAGCCTCTGTGATTGGGGGAAGTTGAAATCCCAGAGCAGTTTTAATTTGCATTTCCCTGATGTCTATGGATACTGAATATTTAAAAAATCATTTCTCGATTACTTGTATTTTGTTTTTAAGAACTCTCTCTTTAATTCTGTATCTTAATTTTAATTGACCTATTTTCCTAGTGTTTAAAACTGTTTGTTTGTATCTTAGAATTCTTTATATATTCTAGACACTGATACTCTGCCAGGGGGTGAGCTAGAAAGAAACTATTTCATTATGCAGGCTTCCACTTCCCTTAAGTGATGGTGACTTTACTGCACAGAAATATTTTAGTTTCATGAGGTATCACTGGTCTACTGTATTTTTAATGCTTGTCCTACTGTTCAGAAAGTCCTTTGTTGTGTCTATAAATGCAAGGAAACAGTATTTGCCATACACAGAAGAGGTATTGTACATATAAACTCACAGCAGCTATGAGTGTGTGTACAAGATGCATATTGGAACAAGCCAGCCAACATTGCAGCATGGATGGGTGAGGACCTCATAAAACCCTGCCCCTTTCTGATGAGTTATTGGCAGCTAATGCTTTTTTTTTTTTAAATGAGAAAATGCATCTCTTTTCTGGAATTTCTCCCCTGACAGTTCACTCATGCTGTAGTAGATGGCCCAGAAACCATGCACACACTGGTGGGATAAAAATGCTTTTAAAAGAAGTTACATGAAGTTGGGAGGAAGAGTACTTAGAAGAAAGGAAGGAGAAATCAGGGAGAGGAAAATGGGGTGGAGCTTAAATCACAGTATGTGTATGTATGTATGCAATTATCAAATAATTTAAAAAGAACTAAAACACAGATAACAAACAAACAAACAAAGACTTAAAAACTCAATCCAAAATCTGAAAAAATATCAGTAATTTTCTTTTTGAAGCTTCTATCCTCTTGGTATCATCTAAAAAATGCTACCTCCTCATACTGCTGTATCAGGGATTATAACGTAAGCATATACGTTTTGTTTAAATGGGATGACACACACATCCAGATGATCGCAGCACCAGACAGAAAGAAAAAAAAATTGTGATAAGTTACCCAATAGTTATACATAAAGTAAAAGAAACCAGTAAATACAATTTTGTATTAAAATATGAAAAACTGTGTGGGAATGTGGTCAAAGACATGGCTTTTAAACACATAAAATACTTAATGGAACCCCCCAAAATATGACTATATCAGAATTTCAAACTATATTTTAGTTCCAGACATTATATAAAATTAACCTTTTCCCATTGTTTTCTTCTCATGATGATACAAACAAAGGGAAAGTAGGTTAGTATGAATTCTGATTGTTCCCTGGGGTTGGGATATAAACTTTGATAACTGGTCAAGGTGCTGAAAATGGCTGCCAGCCTATGTTCCTAGTCAGCTAGGGATCTATGAGAGCAGACAGCTGATGTTCTAGGGAGTGTTGTGCTGAGAAGTGCTAGTATTTGGTAGGAAGGTACATTAAATGCATTCTTGACTTTTGTTCTGTACAGCTCTCAGTGGGTTTATGAGGATGTGGCTCTATCACAAGCAGAGGAACATTTACATTGTAATGTTTAGTCTCATGCCTACTGGGTAGGGCATGGTCCCCTGCTATTCAATCAGACTTCAGTCTGGGTTTTATTGTGAAAGCATTTTGAAAATGTTATTAAAGTTCAGAATTAGCGACTCCGGTGAAGGAGATAATCCTTGGTATTAAGGGAGAGGCTGATTGAATCTATCAAAAAGCCTTAAAGACACAATAGAGGTGTTCCTGAAAGAAAACAATTTGTGCCTCTTGGACAGATCTTGACAGCTTGTCCTAAAGATTCTGTATTTATTTAACTAGTCTCTCAATTGCATAAATCCAACTCATGCAAGGACCCTATTAATATAGTGGTTCTATTTTTTAAAATAATTTTTAGATTTATTGTTTTTATTTTATGTGTTGTGTATTTTGCTTGCTTATACGTGTATATACCACATGTGTCTGGTTATGCACAGGTCAGAAGAGAGCATTAGCTTCCTTGGAACTAGAGTTACAAGCAATTGTGAGCTGTCATCTGAGTGCTGAGGACTGAACCTGGGTCTTTTGTAAGGCTAGCAAATACCTTCAACCTCCGGGTCATCTGTCCAGCCCATATTGTTCAAAACAAAGAAAGTTATTTCTGGCTTGAAAAGTTAGTCTAGTTGAGAATATGTACTCAGAGTCTTAGTATTGTTCTTATAAACAAATGCAAATTATTTAAAATTAATGTAAGAAACATAAATGTTAATGGCACTGCAGTATAAAGGATTTGATGAACAATGAGGAGCAGACACCCCCTGCCTTTATTAACAGTAACATTTGATGTAGTTTCTTCACCATGAACCTGAGAGGGCACCACAGAATTCTATTTTATGGATTCATAAAACTGTCCATAGGTGATGGAAAATGAGGGCTGAAGATGCAAATGGTATAAAAGCAAGTAACTGAAGCTTGTGTTGACCAATTGGTGTCCATAGGTGATGGAAAATGAGGGCTGAAGATGCAAATGGTATAAAAGCAAAATAACTGAAGCTTGTGTTGATCAATTCTTAGGGATGCCAGCTGAGTTCAAATGGAATAAACAAAGACTCATATTCCAAGGAATAAGTGGAAAGGAATCATTACTTTTCAGACATCTTTAAAAATGTTGGATGCTATAAACTGTTCTGTGAAATGTCTTTAGCTTGACATGATCACATAAACAACAATGATGAACTCTAAGTGCAGCCAGAAACAGAGCTTCTTCAGAGAAGACTTGCTTATGAACACTGGAAAAATTCCAACGTGAATAGAGAAAAGAACAACAAAGCTTTATTTCCATTGTTCACTATGAAGACATTGTACAGAGAGAATAAGCTGTGAAAGTATTTCTCCTTTCAAAATGTATTGCATTTGTACATTTGTGTGTATGTGTGTGTGTGAGCGTGTGTGTGTGTGTGTGTGTGTGTGTGTGTTTGCAGGCACACATACCCACACTTGCATATGTGTATGCTGTAAGAATCCTAATTCATCTTTTAATAAAAACCTAAAGCCATATGTTGGGGAAAAACTGAAAGATCTGAGAGACAGAAGAACAAGCCACAGCCACTTCTCACCTAGCCACTCCTCAGGTCAAAGGGAATGATCCTGTCTCCATGAATCCTCGGACTAAATAGGGAAGTAAAGTGGTGAACTCTATCTCTTCTCACCTTATATTTTTTTTCTTTGACCAGCCATATCACTTTCTTTTCTTTTATTTTTTTTATTTTTTTCTTCTTTATTTATTTTGTATTTATCAAGAAAAACAGTAAAATGAATTTAAAATGCTGATAAGTTAACAATAACTATAAAGAAGATAAAAATCATAGGCATGACTTATCAAGGGTGATAATGCAAATAAGATTGTTATACATATATTTACTTTGTGTTGAGCTTTCCCTCTGAATTTTTTTTTCCATCCCTGTATATCCTTATTCAAGGTCCCTTCCCCCTCCCGCCACATCAGGTCATTTTTTCTTCTCCACAACTCCCCATCCCCTCCCTGGGCAGGGAACAGACAGTCCTATGGTCCCACTGACCCAATAATGCTTGGATCAGTCTCCATCCTGGCAAATCCAGTTTTGTCCCCCCTCCCTCAAGAGTGAGTTAGGTGGTCCTATAGTTGGAGTGGGGTCCGAAGGGTCAGTCCAGGGTGTTTCTGATCCCAAGCTGTTCAGTGGTTGTGGTTTGCAGCTTGGACATGCTTTTTTTCTTGTTTGTCTGTTTAGAGACCACTAATGAGTGAGTACATCCCCTGCTTATCTTTCTGAGATTGTGATACTTCACTCAGGAGGCTAGTCTCCAAATCCATCCATTTGCCTGCAAATTTTAGGATATCATTTTTTCTTACTGCTGAGTAGTATTCCATTGTGTAGATGTACCATAGTCTGTTAATCCATTCTTCAGTTGAGGGACATCTAGGTTGTTTCCAGGTTCTTGCTATTACAAATAATGCTGCTATGAACATAGTTGAGCTAATACCTTTGGAGTGTGAATGTACCTTTTTAGGGTATATACCCAGAAGTGGTATTGCTGGGTCCTTGGGGAGATTGATTCTCAATTTTCTGAGAAACCGCCATACTGCATTCCAAAGTGGCTGAACAAGCTTACACTCCTACCAACAATGGAGGAGTGTTCCCCTTGTTCCACATCCTCTCCAACATAGGCTGTCACCTGTGTCTTTTATCTTAGCCAATCTAACAGTGTTAGGTGGTATCTCAAAGTTGTTTTGATTTGCATTTCTCTGATGGCTAAAGATGAAGAGAACTTTTTCAGGTGCCTTTCAGCCATTCGTAGTTCCTCTGCTGAGAATTCCCTTTTTAGATCTGTACCCCATTTTTTGATTGGGTTATTCAAGGTTTTGGGCTCTAGATTCTTGAGCTCTTTATATATCTTAGAGATCAGTCCTCTATCACTTGTAGGGTTGCTGAAAATCTTTTCCCATTCTGTAGGCTGTCGTTTTGTCCTATTGACAGTGTCTTTGGCTTTGCAGAACCTTTCTAGCTTCAGGAGATCCCACTTATTGATTGTTGTTCTTAGTGTCTGTGCCACTGGTGTTATATTTAGGAAGTGGTCGCCTGTGCCAATTTGTAGAAGTGTACTTCCCACTTTCTTTTCTATTAAGTTCAAAGTGGCTGGGTTTAAGTTGAGATCTTTGATCCACTTGGATTTGAGTTTTGTGCAGGGTGACAGGCTTGAATATATTTGCATTTTTCTACACACTTCCATCCAGCTATGCCAACACCATTTGTTAAATATACTATCTTTTTTCCATTGAATGTTTTGGGCCTCTTTGTCAAAGATCAGGTGTTCATAGGTTTTTGGGTTAATGTCTGGATCCTCAATTCTATTCCATTGGTCCACAAGTCTGTTTTTATGCCAGTACCAGGCTGTTTTTATT
>PVIH01029535.1:0-13452 GCA_004025045.1 Sigmodon hispidus
TCAGGGACAGAGTCCACCTGCCCCTGCTCCAGAGAGCGCCGGGACTCTGCAGCCAGCACTGGGTCCCGGGAGCTGAACCGAAAGCAATGGGAGCTCAACTCTCCCTCCCAGGCTAGGATATAGGCGCTGAGGCCTCTTGCCCCCTCCTGACCTCTGGGCGGGGTCCGAATCCGCCTTCAGAGACCCCTGTAGTTGGTTCACTCAGTTCGAGGTCCTGGCGGGGTTTCCCTCAGCAGGAGATGTGGATGTGGTCAGGGACAGAGTCCACCTGCCCCTGCTCCAGAGCCACCATTCCTATTTAATCTCAGAATTTGACTCCCAAGTCCCTGCTTGGAAACCTGTGATGATCAGCATTTGTCAACTGACAAAATCCAGAAGGCAAAACTGAGTGTCTGTGAAAGAATGTCTAACTTAGATTATTTCAAGTGAGAAGACTCACCACAAAAACAGGACAGATGCGTTCTATGACCTGGAGACCTAAACAGAGTGCCGGCATTCACCCCTCTCCTTCCCATCATTCCCTTACTGTGGATGCACTGTGACCTGCAGGCTCATACTCCTGCCACAGACTGTGAGCCAAATTAAAGTCTTCCTTTAAGTCTCTTTGTCAGGTATGCTGTGACAGAAACAAGGAAAGAAACTAATACAAATCCTGAGTGCCATGTTGAAAATCCCCGGCTGCCTTTGAAAATAAGAACTGGGATATAGAGCTGAAGGTATCACCAAGTTGCTTTCACTAAGAACTACTAAACCATTATCTCCCTCTTATCTCGTAGGAAGAATGCCAGTAAGGAGGCATCCACAATGCTCTGGTGGGCAGAGAAGCAAGCTATTAATCAGGGAGAAAAAAATCTATACCTTCAAGGTGATTTATGCAGAGGAGAGTAAATCTCCCCGGGATGGGCACTTACACAGACTCTCACTCTAGCAAGAATTCTCTGGGCAGAGCTGGCATCCACGCAAAACTGACCTAGCACACTAAATTCCCTTGTGCACTCTCCATCGGAAATCCTTGAAGGGCTGGAGATGGAGCACATCTCATCCTCTGGTGTCAGCATGAGCAAGTGGTAGTGCATTGTGGGAGTTTCTGGAAGAGTCAGCAGTTTAGGTTTGAGAGAAGGGCAAGACTATCTTGCTGATATCTGAAGATTCACAAGTGACTTTGCATTCTCTCTCAAATCCACAAACTAGAGTCAATGTAGGAATTCTTGGCCCTGGCTCCCTGTTTGAGTCATCGGGGTCATCCTAAATGTTTTTGATGTCTAAGTTCCACCTACACCAAGAAGAAGAAAATCAGTCAAGTCATCCCAGGGAGAACTTAGAACTACTGAACCAAGAGATTAGCATCTTGCATATACTTCCTGTCAGTCCTGAAGCACCTCAGGCGGGTTCAGAGGAAGCAGGTGTGGCATGAGGGCCCCAGTGTTTCCAGGGCTTCCACCACAACCTGGATTCCCAGCTGGCATTAAGCTGGGCTCACCAAAGGCTGAGGACCCTGGGGTTTGAATAGAAAAGCTCTGGCAAAAGCAGGCAGACCCCCCAGTTCCTTAGGAACAATTTGGGATCTTTCTCCAAGAAAATGACTGTTGAATAGGCACCTAAATGGCACCAGAGGGTTAGAGACTGGCAGAGTGGAGCTAGGGTTGGAACTCAGTCTCTCTGTTCCTGGTTGCAGTGGATTGGGTAGTTGTGGGCTCGCAGATGATAAGATAATAGACTATCTTAGCTGTTGTTGAAACTGTAGAGTAATCTTCTATATGCAGAGAGACTCGAGCTTCAGAGAGAAAAAGGTAAGCAGATACTCTAGGAACAGGCCATGGAGATGCTATTCCTGCTACCTTTTAAATTCTTATTCTAGGTGTGCTCCCTGCTGCCTTGGGTGCCATGATGATTCTCCACCAAGTACATTCTTCATCTGCCCTCACCATTGGGAACCATGTAGCCTGGAAAAGACAATCTTGCTCCAAAACGCATATTCAGATTTAACATTGCACAAGTTCTCATCTTATCTTCAGACTCAGTTTCTCATCTACAAATTGGGCATTAAGGAGTTAACATATTTCAAAATTTCCCAAGGATACATGGCATATCAACTTTTATATAGATGGAAGAAATTGATAATTTAATTTTCTCTGGAACCACATCTTGTCTATCTACTCCTAATACCTCAAAGGAGAGATCATTATCCTCTAGTCTAAGAGATAACTGTGCTGATTTACATTAAACACTCACAAGTGTCCACAATAGACTGGTATAAGTCAGGAGCCTGATCTTCAAGAACCTGTATCATAATCGAGTAGATCAAATAAACACAAGAGAAAGGACCTCAAAGGATAAGCATCCAGGACAATTGTAGGTGACAAGTTCATGAAGAATAGAAGTGGTCACAGAAAGGACCATATCCATGGAAACTTCAAGAACTGAGATTTGAGTCCCATTTCAAATACTACTCCTCTTTAGAGATACTTTCAAAACTAGAGTATTAATTACCACTAAAAAGCAACTGACATAGTATAAAATTTTAGGATCTTTTAAAATTGTATTTATGTCTGTGGTATAGGTGTTCATGTGTGTGCATGCATGTGGAGGTTATAAGACAATGTCCTTTATGGATATATATTAAATATTCATTAAAACCTGAATATTGGGGAGAGAGCAAACAGTCAAATCCTAGGCAGACAGCTCAGGAAATTCTTAAACCTTGAATACAAAGATAAACAGCTGAGTCAGTCACACACACCTTTAATCCCAGCACAGGGAAAGCTAGAGTGGTGACCAACATCCTTAATCCCATAGTTCCAGAGACAGAACTTCTTCTATTTCTGTGAGTTCAAGGCTACACACCTTTAATCCTAATCTGGATGGGATAGGGTATATAAGGGCTTGTAGAAACCCAGAGAGACAGAAACGACTGACAGAAGCAACCAGGAGCCAGACTGAAGAAGTTGCAAGACAGCTGGGTGAGAATTGACTGTGGTGCTTCCTCTCTCTGATATTTCAGCCTTCCCCCAATATTTGGCTCTGAGTTTCATTTGTACTACAGTCCTTAATCATTCTTTACCTTAATTTTGAGACAGGGTCTCTCCCTGAACCTGGAGCTGATTTGTCTAAATTAGCTTGGCAGAGAACTTCAGGGATCCACCTGACTCTGCCTATCCAGAACTGAAGTTACAGATGTGCACTGTCCCATCTGTATTTAACCTATGCTGGGAATCTGAACTTGGACCTCATGCTTACACAATAGGCACTCTATCCACTGGGCTATCTCTCTAACTCCCCCAGTAGCCCAAAATATCTTATGAACCTCTGAAGCCCCATCAGATCTAAATTTTTATGAGGAGGATGGAATTTGTAGGAATTGGAGACTAATGTTCCAGCTACTGCTGAGATGAAGCAGAATCATCAGGGCCATCTACAGATGGTCTCTATGCCTGCTGGCCTCATGTAGTTTCCTCTATAATGGGCATGTATGAAGAAGAACTCTTAAAGCCAAGCAGCCTGTGGGCCACTCAGACAATGTTCCCCAACTTGCCCTTTGCCTCCTTCTCCAAGAGCATCTGGGAACTGATCACTGTGCCTTGGTTGTTCTAAATGTTTTGTTTCAGGTTCCTGATAATCAACACCACTGGGTACTGCTCAGTCCCCTTCTGCTCCTACACTATTTCCTGTATATTCTTCTAAAAGAGTACTTATAAGTGTCTCATAGTGCTCACTAGGTCCACTGAGCTACTAAGCGAGCTATGAGATATAGGGAAAGGAGTCAACCAAATCCTAACTCAGGCTCCCACTCTTTACACCCACAAAGAAGGAAGTAGATCCCATGTTAGACTCCCAGATTTTTTGTGAATGCTACCCAGACTCCAGTGTAGATGCATGAATTCGGGTTGTATAAAATAAGACTCTGAGCTAAATATCTGGGGAAGGCTAAAATATCAGAGAAAGGAAGCACCACAGTCAATTCCCACCCAGATGTCTTGCAACTTCCTCAGCCTCGCTCTTGGTCACTTCTCCCAGTTGCTTCTACTTCTGCTGGGTTTCTACAGCCCTTATGTACCCTATTCCATCCAGGTTAGGGCTAAAGGCATGTAGCCTTGGACTCAGAGAAACAGAAGTAGTTCTGTCTCTGGAGTTATGAGATTAAGGGTGTAGATCACCACTCCTAGCTTTCCCTGTGCTGGGATCAAAGGTGTGTATGACTGACTCTCAGCTGTTTATCCTTGTACTCAAGGATCAAGAAATTCCTGAGCTGTCTGCCTAGGATTTGACTGTGTGTTGCGTCTGATATTTCAGGATTTATTAAATATCTAACAAATATCCACACTCCAGGCTACTGAATCCATAGTGATTAGTTGTTGGCTCATGGGAAGCTTCTGAGAACATCACCAGGGTCTTGGGATGCTTAGCTAATCTCAGTCCTGTTTCAGTAAACATCATCCTCCTTAGAAGACAAGCCTAGTCTAAATGTGGAAGGCAACAGGGACAATACAAAATGGATTGTGGTTTGCTCTGGTTTGGCCTTAATCACTCGGCAGTGCTTGTGATCAGTACTAAGCATAGCTGGGCAGACGAAAGGCAGCACCACTAAAACATCTGGCCCAGCTCCTCTGAACATAATTGAAGTCTCCAGATAAACTCAACTAGTCCTTTCTCCATCCTGACTAGAATCCCAAGAACCAGGTTCACTTCTCAGAGAAGGCCCTGCCTCTTTCCCTACCACTTGGCCCAAGTCATAGTAGCTGCATTCTGCTCACCATGCTGAGGTCAGCCCAGAGCACTCCTGTCTACAGCTACTTACGAGTGACCACCATGACTCTTTCATGTCTGTGACCTCCCTGTCTGCCTTCTTCCATGCAGACAAAGCCTCTCAAGATCACCTGTTCCCCCACCGTCTGAAGTCTGTTCTTGGAACTACTGATTACTGGTGAGTAAGAGCAGACAACCCCACAGCCAAGAGCTTTTCTCTTTTGGGTGATCGTCCTCTTGTATCATCTAAATCATCCCTGTGGATGAGAAAAATAAACTAATAAAAAGCATGTGGTAAGCCTCAGATTCTCGGTGGATAGCGAGCCAAGTTATGGTCCAAACAGCCTATCTTCTGTTATTTGGGCAGCAACTTGTACATCTGAAGCCTCCGTTTTATTTTTATATTGGATATAACAATATAATAGAGATTTTAGTGGGCCCCAAATAAAAGGATGTATTGAATAAGCTAATCTATGGCTACTACATTATAACTATGTATCTACATATAAACCTTGATTTGTTACTGATTATTTTACTCACAGAAGTGAATTGATGGTTGGCTTTTTTTTTTAACCACTCTGACAAACTAAGAGAACAATTTAGAAGGAAAAAAATGATTATTCTGACTCCTGGCTTCAGAGGGGCAATCTCTAGCAGAATGGTTTCTTATTTCTGAATCATGGAAGTATATCACAGTGGACACATGATGGAACAGAGCTACCCACCCATGGCAGCCAGGAAGCACAGTGAAGTTTGAATATAACACACAGGCTTTCTGGATATGGTGCTGTTCATGCTCAGGGCAGGCTTTCTGCCCTTATTTAACCATCAATAAAAAATGTCCTCAAAAAAATTCCTCAAAGTGTGCTTCGGTAATGTATTAGTTTTCTCTGCAGCCTATCAAATAGACAGTCAGGATTAATCATTACATCACAAGGGCTGGCTTAGATGGTAATGGAATTGCCATGCATGCATGAAGACTGCATGCATTGAGATTCCCAGAAGACCCCCACAAATGTCAGGTAGGGCTGGCAGCCCATAATTCCAGTGTTCAAAAGATAGAGACAGAAGATCGTCTGAGGAAACTGGCTAGCTAAACTTGGCATATCAGCCATCTCTGAGAGAGACCCTGCCTCCATGGAAAGCATGAGAAGTTATGGACTCCATGTGTCAGCCTTGGGCTTCCAGACACATGATCAGACATTTACATATGCACTTATATACATGTGCACCCATACATGCATACACAAATATACATAAATATGTATATATGCATGTATACATACCATGTACACAGATATGAGCCCTTCAAAACAAAACATTACAAAGATCAAAAAATAAGTAATCAAAAAGACCTTCCATAGTACAGTATGAATACATCTTCTCCTAGCTCTTAGGGACACCACTAGTCACTAGTTTTTCATGAATACCAGTCACCTTTACCTTACTATATAAATATCTGAGGTTAATCAACTAGAAAAGAGAAAAGGTTTATATTGGACACATGTTTGGCGGTGTCAGTCCCTAGTGTCATGATGGACCTTGATGCTTTTGGACTATAGAAAAAATAACAACACAGCAGAAGCCCATGGTGAAAATTGACTCTCATTTCATGGCATCCAAGAAGCAAAGAAGAGTGGAAGGGGAAGGGCCTGAGCGGCCAAAGACACCTCCAGGACCATAGTAAAGGTGTCTATCATCTCCCCATAGCTCCAATCTGAGGGCCAAGTCTTTAAAACATGAGTCTTTGAGGGACACTCAGGATCCAACTACAGCAGTGGCTGTGTCTTTGTTAGGACACATAGGCTAAGACAAACAGCACATAGTTAAGTCATGACATCAGAGGGCTCATATGGACCAGCTCAGTACAGTAGAATGTGAACAGAGGTTGTTTTCTTCTGCCAGTGACCAGTAGGCTCTGGGAAGTTGGCAGACATGAGGTTTCTGGTGACGTAGGACCACCCTACTTGCTCACCCGCCTGCTTCAGGTTGCAGGCAGCTGGGTCACATCCTAGTACTTTATGATTCTCATTCTTCTTTTTCCTGAGAGTTCTCTATGGTGCATAGTCTACGCTTTCTAAAGACTTCTAAGCAGCATATCAGCATATTTTTCCTTTATTGAATTCTTTCCTGCTAAAATAAATAAGGTACCTTCTATTTTCAGAGGTGTTAGAGTCCCCCTTTTTCCTGGGGTTTCACACAGATAACAACAAAAAGTAAAACAAAGTGCACTCATTTCAGGCCCAATGGGAGCCCAACTAACAGAAAGCCTTAACTACATGAGCAGCTTCCTAAGGCCAGATGTCGGCAAAGAGAAATCTTTCCAGCTGTCTGTTACATTTAAGAAAACTTTGTTTATTTCTATTACTTTCTATTCATAGTACACAAAACAAGAAAAAAATCCTTATTTATTTTGTTAGGGAAAAGTAAAAGATTATGATTTCTGAGCATGCTTCTCTTTTCAGGATGGATCTTCTTTGTAATTAATCAAATCAAAAGGACATGGCCTTTGCAGCCCAAGTTTCTTAATGTCAGCCTAATCTGATAAATGAAAATTTTCTGCTGACCATACAGGGATGAAACAAATTGAGAAGGAAACTGGGTGCCCTGGGCTGTTCTCTCTCCCTCCTCCCCTCCCCACAGTGGGTGCCCTGGGCTGTTCTCTCTCCATCCTCCCCTCCCCACAGTGGGTGCCCTGGGCTGTTCTCTCTCCATCCTCCCCTCCCCACAGTGGGTGCCCTGGGCTGTTCTCTCTCCATCCTCCCCTCCCCACAGTGGGTGCCCTGGGCTGTTCTCTCTCCTCCTCCCCTCCCCACAGTGGGTGATCTCTTCATGTCTTCTCTCTCCTCTTGTGTACTGCCCATTTTACTCCTAAGCCATCCTCTTTGTCTCTGTCTGTAGTAGATTCTTCATATTGTACTTATAAAGCTCCTCATGCCTGCCTCACATCCCAAGTTATGGACTTCCACTGGCTGACTGAAGGGACAGCCCTGCACAAGAGGCTGGATTCATTCCACCAGCACTGAACACTGTCCTCACATATCACACGCCTCATCTGTAGGCTGGACCTTCTTGAGCCTCGAAGGATTATAACCAGAAAAAAACAAAGCAGCAAGAGGACAGCTATCAGCTGAGTTTCAGAGTTTGAAAGGACTTCTGTATCCCAGGTCACCACAGGGCCAAGAGGGTGGATGGCTCCCAGATACCTGATGGGCATGAGGACTCTGAAAAACCCTCTTTGCTTGAGAAAGACTATAGGATGAAAAGTTCTTATTCTATATTTATCCAGCTGGTGCCCAGGATGAGTCACTAAATCACCGAGTTCATCCCAGCAAAGGGAGAAGAGCAAGCAATCTGAGGAGAAGGGACATAGTCTCCCTAAGAAACTTTCATTCCAGCAAGCCCAAGGCTGAGTTCTCAGGGAACGTTCTTTTCAACCCAATTAAAAATTCACCTGACTGATTTTTAAATTAATTAGTTAATTAGATTGAACCATTGGTTACTTGGTGCAAGTGAATAATTAAACCACTTGACTTCTGATCAATATATAAGACGGAGTTAATTCAAGGAGGCTATATGTATATACAATTTATATTACATATATAATATATATATACACACACACACAAACTCTAGACATTCAACCAACAACAGATTTAAACGCATTGACTATAAACACAGGGTGGGTGGGGAGAACCCTCTAATTCCAGGAACATAAGAGATTCTTAACTACAATGAGAAGGGACCATGTACAATATCATGAGAACTGGGTTCACATGGAGGAAAGTTCTTCCTTCAGGTTAGGGAGAATCAGGGAGAATGAGGAGGATCAGGAGGATGGGGAGGATCAGGGAGGATGGGGACGATCAGGGAGGATGGGGAGGATCAGGGACGATGGGGAGGATCAGGGAGGATGGGGAGGATCAGGGAGGATCAGGGAGGATGGGGAGGATCAGGGAGGATGGGGAAGATCAGGGAGGATCAGGGAGGATGGAGAGGATCAGGAAGGATCAGGGAAGACTTGAGGAAAAAATATGATCAAAGCATCAAAATATATTGCATGAAAAAATTTAAATATTTTTTAAAAATAAAAGAAATATTAAAGCAGCATAAAATATTTTGAACTGAAAGAAAATAAAATATAACCAAATTGTAAAGGTTTTTGTATGTATATACAAATGTTTCAAGAGAAATAAACCCTCAAATTACCTAATTTTTCTTATTAACAAATAAGGAAAATAAATTAAACAAAATTCAAGTGGAAGAAAAAAAAAGAAAAGCAATCAAATTGAAAACAAAAGTAAATATCAAATAAAATCAATGATTTCAACACCCAGATTCACTTGAAAAGATAATAATGGTCACAATTTTTTGCTACATTGTTTACATGTAGAAAAAAGAAAATGATTAGTAGATGGAATATACGATCTATAATAATACTGCAAAACAGATTTTTTTTTCCTGGTGACAATACAAAGACATCTTTTCACCTCCATATAGTACTGTACAGTACAAGCAGAGAGTAACTGAAACCATATGATCACAAGGAATAGATAAAGCTGTCTTTGGGCCTAGACAACAGGACTGTCTACATGGAAAATCTTAAAAATTGTGCCTAATACTAATACATATTTAACAAGGTTGCACATTACAAAACCAGCATAAAGTCCAGATGTGTTTCTCTAAAGCACTGAGCACTCAGAACCTAAAATTGTTTAAATGCTATCATCTGTGATGGTATTGAAAGCACACAGGTATAAATATAATAACCATGCATAGGTTATTTGTGCATAAGGCTATGAACCACTGCATCAAATGTCCAAGGAGACCCCAGGGAATGGAGAAACACAACACTCTCCTGGACTAGGAGGTTTGCTGTTGCTCAGATGCCAGTTCTCCATGTCTTAATCTATACAACCAATGATGTTTCCACTGGTATCCCAGAAGGCTTGCAAGGATTTCAGGAAGTTAATTCTAAGATTGTTGGGGAGCCAGACAGTGAGTAAGGCACTGACAAAAAGAGAGAGAAATGTATTAATAGAACAGATGATGGAGCAGAGGTCAAAAGAGGGCCTTAAACCCCTTGGAGCTTTGGATAGTTGTAAGCTATGTCGGTGCTGAGAACCAAACCCAGATCCTCTGCCAGAGCAGCAAGCACTCTTAGACCCTCTTCTTACCTACAAAATGTGGCACTTTTTCCTAAGGCTACTGTAGTGCCTTGGTCCCCCAACCCCTCCAGTGAATTTCTATAATGCATTTCAAATACAGTTAAATTGATTTTCCCTGATCTGCAATCCAGCACTTTCCTGTGCTTGCATGTGAATGAGCACACATGCATGCACACACACATACAGCCACTCCCACATTCAAACACACACACAGAGAGAGAGAGAGAGAGAGAGAGAGAGAGAGAGAGAGAGAGAGAGAGAGAGAGAGAGAGAGAGAGAGATTGTTTTTCATTCGTATGAAAAAACAGATTCTTTTGATTCCGAGTTCTATAGGCTTTGGGAAGTATGCAGGCTTGGACTTACTACCATGGTTTATCTATGATTCAAAGACTGCTACTATGCTCCTGAACACAAGAACTCTATTACTTCTGTTTGGATTTCCACACCCCACTAAAGTTTACATGGCCATTGCCAGAGACCATACCACTAAGAAATCTCAAATGTGTGCTGCTGGAATACTGATGTAGTCACCACTATGGAAACAGCCTCAAAACCTGACCTAACTTTCTGGAAAAGTCCCAAAGGACAAAACAGCACTCCTCTCCAACTAACAGATGGGCTGTGATTGGGAAGTTCCCAGGACAGATCTTGACTTCTAGCTCAAGGTCTCCCATGGATCAGAGTGATGCTCTAGCCTGTGGCCCTTTGAAGTCACAGACCACATGGTACTCATCTCTGTATCCAAAGCACTTAGTCCACAGCAGGTGCTTAAGTGGCATTCTTTGAATAAAGTCAGGCATCAATGAATGAAAGGTTATAAATGTAAATATCAAGAGATCCCAGAAAAAAGTCTTGGGCCACAAAGACATGCTCTTTGAACTGTCTCCTTCCCATTATGTGGGAAGCCTTAAGCTCTTACTCCTCAGTCTCTATAAAAAAGGATCCTGGGTGTGTCTGTGGCTCTACATCCTGTACTGTGACACAGGCCGGTTGACAGACCTCATCTGTTGGCTAAAGTGTAGGTAATGACAGGACTGGGTGTTTCTCACTATTCTTCCCAGCTATGTGGAGTTATCTGACAAGGCAAACAGTATTATGCAGACATATGGATGAATGATATATGGAAGGTGAGCTAAGGAGTAGAATAGATGGATCAAAAATTCTCACTGAATTTAAGTTGAAAACTACACTCACATAATTTATTTTCCTTTATAACAACATCCTCCATGCCTGATATTGCCTTGTACATAGTGGTCTCTACATAAATATTTGTTAAACAAGAGGATAATGGAAAGAAATTGCTGCCACTGATGTGTGCCAGATGCTGAAGTGTAGTGATACACATGCCTTGTCCATACACTTATAAAGCTTGACACCCATCACCTAGCTTGTCTATGAGCTCTGCTAACAAGCATAAGGAAGGTTCCAACACCATTCTTCTAGGCTGACTAGTCATACAGTCCGTATAAACTGAATAAACTTAGAAGTTAAACCTTGCATGCTAAAGGCCAGGAGGAGTGTAGAGCAGAGGAGAAAAGGATTTCCTTGTACTCCAAAATGAGCTGCTCCAATGCTGCCAACTTTGTCCCACCACACCCAAAGAATCTAAAGTAACAGTGTTGCCAGGCACAATAATCCCTACACAACTCTTAAGAGAAAACATTGTTGTTGCCTATATGAGACACTAGGAAAAGTCATCCAAGATTGGTGTGGAAAGGCACGTCACCATCAGGCTGTGGCGACACATGTTCCAGGCACCACATAGAAAATAAATCTCTTTGCCTGTCTCACTTCTGTCATGTTTCCCCCAGCGCCTTGCAGGGCAGTCCATCATTCAATCATTGCTTCTGTATGATGTGCATAACTCAGTCAACATGAGCTGACACCATCCTCAAATCACTGGGAATATGTTTGACTTAAAAATAACTTGAGTGTTGCTTGGTCCCCTGGGCATTCCCTGAAGAAAGGCTGCCAAGGAAAGACTCCACTCTGAAGGGACAAGAATTTATAAGAGAGACTGCATTTCAAACAACACAAGAGAGTTCCTGTAGACCAGAGTTCTCTTCCGAATGTGAAAAATCGGGATGAATAGAGGAGTCTGATAGAAAATTCTTTATTAAAAGAGCATGCAAATTCTAACCTGAAAATTAGGATTTGGGGCACCTTGCCTATCTTGGAGGAACAAGAATTTTCCAGCAAATCTCAAATTGTAACATTTGTCCAAGCTACTAAGGGCACACTAGTGAACTGTTCGCGGCTGCCTACTGTAAATCACATTTTTCATATTGTCCAGGGAATCTCTAGCTTGTCAGTCATTCTCCTACCTGATACATGAGAATTTTCTCTTGTTTCTGAACTCAAAGAGGCTGTTCTTCTTGCAATCAGATGTCTCTGGGGCTAAGGGACTTTGAGGCATATTCACAAGTAGGAAATTCGCCACACATTCCCACAGGGGCTAGGAAGTCTGTCTTGCCAGGCAGTGTGGTCCACCTCTTTCCCGTACATGAGGGTGAAGCATGACTTCATTATGAAGTTGCATTTTCCAGCTTCCCATACTCTCTGCCCTTCTCTACCCTAAGATGTGCCTGCAGGAACTACACCTCTGGGGCTGCCAGACTGCCTGTGCTTAAATAGACTCATCCAATATGAAGTCTGTCTTTCTCAAGGCAGAAATCTGTGGGCAGGAACTGAAACAGAAACCATGGAAGAACACTGTCTATTGCTTTGTTCTCAGGCTCATGTTCAGCTACTCTTTTTATACCTCCCCAAAAACACCTGCCCAAGTTGGCACAATTGACAGCAAGCTGAGACCTTCTGCATTAATCATTTATTAATAAAGTACCCCCAGAGGTTCCTCTATTGTACAGGATTGTTTTAGCTAACTTGGGCATTTTGTTTTTCCATATGAAGTTGAGTGTTGTTCTTTCAAGGTTAGTAAAGAATTAGGTTGGGATTTTGAAGAGGATTGCATTCAATCTGTAGATAGATTTTGGTAGGATGGCCATTTTACTATGTTAATCCTACCTCTCCATGAGCATGGAAGATCTTTCCATTTTCTGTTATCTACTTTAATTTCTTTATTCAAAGATTCAAAGTTCTTTCATACAGGTCTTTCACTTGCTTAGTTATAGATATACCAAGATTTATTATTATTATTTGGGTCTATCATAAAGGGTATTAATTCTCTGATATCTTTTTCAAGATTTTTCAAAAATATTTATTGTTTGTATATAGGAGGACTGCTAATTTTTTTTCTTTGTGTTCAGCTTTCCCTCTGAATTTTTTTTTCCATCCCTGTATATCCTTATTGAAAGTCTCTTCCCCCTCCCACCACATCTGATAATTTTTCTTCTCTGCAACTCCCCATCCCCTCCCTGGGCAGGGAGCAGACAGTCCTATGGTCACACTGGCCCAATAATGCTTGGATCAGTCTTCACTCCCGGCCAAATCCAGTTTTGTCCCCCCTCCCTCAAGAGTGAGTCAGGTGTTCCTATAGATGGACTGGGGTTTGAAGGGTCAGTCCAGGGTGTTTCTGATCCCA
>PVIH01029536.1:0-13489 GCA_004025045.1 Sigmodon hispidus
AAAAAAAAAAATTCAGAGGGAAAGATGAACACAAAGAAAATATAGGTGTAGCAATCTTATTTGTATGTCTACCCTTGATAAGCCATGCTTATCATTCTTATCCTCTATATAGTTATTGTTAACTCTTCCACATTTTAAATTCTTTTTACTGTGTGTTTTTTTTTAATAAATACAAAATAAAGGAAAAAAAAAAGAAATTGAAGAAATGCAAACAAAAAATTGAAAGAGATAAACAAATCCTTGAAAGAAAATGAAGAAAAGGTAAAACAAAAATGAAAGAAACATTCCAGGAACTAAATATTGAATTAGAAGCAATAAAAAGGCACAATTGAGGCAAAGGTAGAAATAGAAAATCTGAAGAAAAGAGCTAGAATTACAGATACAAGTATAACCAACAGAATCCAAGAGATGGACAACAGAATCTCTGGAGTGGAAGACTCAGTAGCAAAAATAGATACATCAGCTGATGAAAACACTAAAACCAAACAAGGCATAACAGGAAATGTTCAGGAAATCTGGGACACCATAAAAAGAACAAACCTAAGAATAATAGGAATAAAAGAAGGAAAAGAATACCAACTCAAAGGCACAGAAAATGTACTCAATAAAATCTTAGAAGAAAATTTTTCTAACTTAAAGAAGGAAATGCCTATAAAATGCAAGAAGCTTACAGAACACCAAATAGATATGACCCTTTAAAAAGTCCACTCGTGACATAATAAACAAGCCACCAAACAGACAGAATGAAGAAAAAATTTCAAGAGCTGCAAAAGAAAAGGGCCAACTTACTTTTAAAGGCAGACCAATCAGAATAACACCTGACTATTCAATGGAAAAAAAATGAAAGCAAGAACGGCTTGGTCAGAAGTTATACAGACACTAAAAGTGCATGGCTGCGAACCTAGACTAGTATACCCAGTAAAATTCTCAAACACCGTATATGGAGTAAACAAGATATTTCATGACAAAGTCTGACTGAAACAATACCTATCTACCAATCCAGCCCTCCAGAAAGCATCAGAGGGAAAAACTCCAAACTAATCATCCCAGATACACCCATGAAACCAAAAACATTCAATAATCCCACAGAAGAAAAGGCCAGAGAAAGGAAATACATACAAGCTACCACAAAAAAATAGTAGGAAATATTAATCAGTAGTCACTAATATCCCTTAATGTCAATGAACTCAACTCACCTATAAAAGAACACATACTAACAAAATGGATACAAACACAAAAGCCATTCTTCTGCTTCATACAAAAAACAAACCTCAAGCACAAAACAGACAAACACTCGGAGTAAATAGTTGGGAAAAGATTTTCCAATCAAATGACCAAAGAAACAAGCTGGGGTTCCATCCTAATATCTAACAAAGTAGACTTTAAGCTAAAAGCAATTAAAAAGAACAATGATGGACACTACTTACTCATCTCAGTGAAAATTGGTCAGGAAGAGATTTCAATCCTGAATATTTAAGACCCTGATATAAGGGTACCTACCTATATAGAAGAAACACTGCTAAAGCTCAAATTCCACAACAGTTCTCACACCCTAAAAATGAGAGACTTTAATTTCCCACTTTCACACCTAAATAAGTAAACCAGACAGAGAATTAACAGAAAATAAGGAGTCTAACAGAGGTTATGATGAAATGGATTTAATAGATATTTACAGAAGCTTCAACACAAATACAGGGAATATACATATGTAGTGGAATATTCTCTGTATGTTGTAAATAAAGTAGCAGTATTGGCCTATGCACAGCACCATAGAAGTGGTTAGAGAATCAGAGGATAGACAGGTAGAAGGAGGGTGGAGTTAATCAGTCTCCATCTGACCCCAAAGAAGACAGACATGTAAGGAAACCAGGTGAGCTGTGGGCTGGGGCACGTGGCAGACAGACTAAAAGAAATGGGTTGAATTAAGATGAAAGAACTAGCTAATAATGTGCTTAAGACATGGGTAAAACAGTATGAAGTTAGTATAAGTGTCTGATTAATTTTGAGGGGGGAAAAAGCCGCTACAGTCTAGGTTCCAAACCTCTGGTCCAAACGGGCTGGGAAACCTACAACAGATGGCATCCCTGGGTGGGCACAAACACCCGCATAAATCCTGAGAGTTTAAAAAGTTTTAAAAGTGTTATAGACACTGAAACAGAGGCAAAGGGTTTTTCTGAATTGCGTATTTGAATTGATTTATGGTACAGAGATAGCGTAGTGTTCAGGTGGGAATTTAAAAATGGCGCATCTATGTCACACAGCTTAAACCCATACATTTCATGGAAGGCTTGGCATAAGTGTGATTGATTTAAGGTTTCTGCTTATACCGAACAGAAAGAAAACAGAGTCAAAAACATTTTTTCTGGTAGAAGCATTTCCTAAGTCCACTCTGGTTGCTGGCAGCAAGAGATGCAGTGGGCACTTCCACCATATTGAAAAGCCACCAAAAGGGGCAGAGTCAGCAATTAAAGTGATATTGACATTTTAAAAGTTCTTTGGGTTAGAAAATGATTAAGAATTCTCAATAAAACAGATGTAGACTCACAAAACTTCAAAACGTGGTACAATGTATGTAAAATATACATAGGCTTGAGAGAGAAGAAAAAGGGGGTAAAGAAAGCCCTTAAAAAGGAGAAATATGAATATGAAGATAAAGATAAAGGCCACATAAAGATGGCAGATAAACAGAGAGTCTGGATTATGGTTATTGTGTTTTCTTTTAATTTTTTAACTTTTAATGAGCTAACTGCAGAAAGACAATTGATTGCTAAGGCTGCTAAGTTAAACAAATACATATACTTTAAAGTTATCTTGACTTTGAAATCTGTTTATAAGAATATGTTGCTTGGGAAAAGAGTTTCTGTTTTTGTCTCCACAGAAGATCAAAACCTGTGGATTAATTCCAGGCAAATGTGGTTTCATTTGCCAAGGCTGCCTGAAATTCTCTGATGGGAAGATCAGCTTCCAAGATGCCAAATGAGATAATCCAGCCTTAAGACCCCATGAGATCAGCAACATCCTTTGTCGGCAGGAAGTAGTGAAAGAAAGAAAGCTACATCCAATTTCCCCAAAATATTACTTATTAATGTTTGTTTTCATTACAAATGGTTAATGGTCATAGTCAATCTCTTTTAAAAAAAGGGGGAGGGAGACTATATAGGAATGATTAGAAAAGATAAGTGGATTTTGGTTTATTGATATAAACTTAAAGTCAATTTTGTTATGCTGTATGTATTTTTTTACTCTTGATTAAGGTATGATGCTGATGTAAATCATTTAAAATTGTATGTATAATTGAGAAATGCAGATTAATAGTCATCTATTATAACCAAACATATACTCATGTTAGTTAGGTTTTTGTAGATGTACAAAGATATATTTCAACTAGATAGGTAGTCTTCAAACACTTCAAAGACATGCAGAGTATGACATTTAAAATATTTTAAGAACTTAGACTTTTTTTGCCAATCTTTTCAAAGTCTTTTTTTTTCCTTCTTTATTTTGTATTTATCAAAAAAAAAACAGTAAAAAGAATTTAAAATGCGGAAGAGTTAACAATGACTATACAGAGGATAAGAATCATAAGCATGGCTTATCAAGGGTGGAAATACAAATAAGATTGCTACACATATATTTTCTTTGTGTTCAGCTTTCCCTTTTCCATCCCTGTATATCCTTATTCAAGGTCTCTTCCCCCTCCCAACACATCTGGTCATTTTTCTTCTCTGCAACTCCCCATCACCTCCCTGGGCAGGGAGCAGACAGTCCTATGGTCCCACTGACCCAATAATGCTTGGATCAGTCTTCACTCCTGGCCAAATCCAGTTTTGTCCCCCCTCCCTCAAGAGTGAGTCAGGTGTTCCTATAGTTGGACTGGGGTTTGAAGGGTCGGTCAGTCCAGGGTGTTTCTGATCCCAAGCTAGAACCTAGACTTTTCTGGACAGTGAAACAGGTCTGTTCCTGGCATTACCAAGGTATTTCAGGAAAATGATGGGCATTGAAGAAACTTCTTGTGGAATTTACTTTGTGGTAACAGTTAGTCACTGGACAAGAAACTATTCAGGTATTGACTGCTTGATAGTATGCTGTATAAACTGGACATGCAGGTTCCATAGGAAAGTGACCTCTGAATGTTGGCAGAACAAACCGAGATGGTCCTTCAGGTTCCTGCTTTGCAGAAAAAAAAATTGCCAGGCATAATTCTGGACACAAAGAGAAGGGACTTACAGACTGTGCCAGATTTCCTGCATCACTGAAAGGTATGCCAGAGATTTTGGGCCTTTAGGCTGAAGATGATGCCCCAACATTACAAAGGAACTTTGGATTACTGTCCAGACAGACAGGTGTTATCTCTGTCATTTTCTAGACTTTGGAAGTTGCTTGCACATCCTGTTTATTTGGGTAATATTATATCCTTCTGTGATCTTTGATGTGGTTGAAGGTTTAATAATTATAGGTATAGTTCTTTTTAGTTTAAAAGGTATTTTAGATATGAAACTTTAGACTCACAATAATAAGGTAGAAAATGGAATATTTTCTTTAAGTTTGTTAATTACAAATAGACTACATACTATAACTGTAATTTTTGCTTGAGAGATGTTGTGTTGTAATTTTGCTATATGGAAATTGAAACCTTCATTTTTGATTAGACAGAAAAGAGGAAGTGTGGTGGAATATTCTCTGTATGCTGTAAATAAAGTAGCTGTTTTGGCCTATGCACAGCACCATAGAAGTGGGTGGAGAATCAGAGGAGAGACAGGTAGAAGGAGGATGGAGTTAATCAGTCGCCCAAGGAAGAATCATGTAAGGAATACAGCTGAGCCACGGGCCAGGACACATGGCAGACAGATTAATAGAAATGGGTTGAATTAAGATGTAAGAGCTAGCTAGTAATGTACTTGAGACATGGACCAAACAGTATGAAGTAAATATAAGTGTCTGATTAATTTCTTTGGGGGACAAAAGCTGCTGCAGGCCAGGTACAACCTCTGGTCAAAACAGACCTGGAAATTTAATACAACATACATATTTCTCAGCTCCTCATGGAACTTTCTCTAAAATTGATGACATAATTGGTCATAAAGCAAATATCAATAGATATAATAAATGGAAATAATTCCTTGTATCATATCAGACTACCAGGTCCTAAACTTAGAGTTCAACAACATCAAGAACCAAAGAAAGCCTACCAACTCATGAAAACTAACTATCACTCAGCTGAACCATCACTGAGTCAAGGAAGATATTAAGAAAGAAATCCAAGTCTTCCTAGAATTTAATGAAAATGAATCCACAACATACCCAAACTTGTGGGACACAATGAAAGCAGTCTTAAGAGTAAATTTCATAGCACTAGATGCCTATATGAAAAGCCTAGAGTAATTCCACCCTGGAGAACTAACAGCAAAACCGAAAGCCTTAGAACAATTGGAACCAAACTCACTAGAAAAAGAAGAAAGCAGGAAACAATCAAACTTAAAGCTGAAATTAATACACTTGAAAGAAAAAAAAACAATACAAAGAATCAATGAATCAAAGAGTTGGTTCTTTCAGAAAGTCAGTAAGATAGATAAGCCCTTATCCAAACTAATCAAAAAGCAGAGCAAGAGTATCCAAATCAGCAAAAAAGGAAATGAAAAGGGGGACATAACATCAGACACCCAGGTAATGCAGAGAAATATCAGGTTGTACTTTAAAAATCTATATTCTGCAAAAATGGAAAAGCTAGAAAAAATGGACAGCCTAATAAACAGGTACCATGTTCCAAAATTAAATGAAGACCAGATTAACTACCTAAACAGATCCATAACCCTAAAGGAAATTGAAGTTGTCATTAAAATTCTGCCAAGTAAAAGAAGCCCAGGACCAGATGGTTTCAATGCAGAATTCTACTAAACATTCAAATGAGAATTAGTACCATTATGCCTCAAAATGTTTCACACAGTAGAAACCAAGAAATATTGCCAAATTCCTTTTATGAGGCCACAATTACCCTAATACCAAAGCTACTCAAAGACACAACAAAGAAGGAGAATAACAGACCAATTATCCTCATGAATATTAATGCTAAAATTCTCAACACAATTTTGGCAATCCACATACAACAATATATAAAAAAATATCATCCACCATAATAACGTATGCTTCATCTCAGAAATGCAGGGATGGTTCAACATATGAAAAACCGTAAATGTCATCCATCATATAAACACACTGAATGAAAAAACACACACGATCATATTCTTAGATGCTGAAAAAGCCTTTGACAAAATCCATCACTCCTTCATGATAAAAGCCCTGGAGAGATCAGGAATACAAGGAAAATAACTAAATATAATAAAAGCAATTTACAAGAAGCTGACAGGCAACATCCAACTTAATGGAGAAAAACTCAAAGCAATCCCACTAAAATCAGGAACTAGACAAGAATGTCCTCTCTCTCCTAATCTATTCAATATAGTTCTCGAAGTTTTATCTAAAGCAATAAGAAAATGAAAGGAGATTAAGGCGATTAAAATTGGAAAAAAAGAAATGAAGCTATCTCTACTTGCAGATGATAAGATTGTATACATAAGTGACCTACAAAATTCTACCAGGGAACATCTACAGCTGCTAAACACCTTTAGCAATGTAGCAGGATACTAGATTAACTCAAAGAAATCAGTAGCCATTCTATACGCTAAAGATAAAAGGGCTGAAAAAGAAATAAGGTAAATATCTCCCTTTATAATAGCTGCTAATAGCATTAAATACCTTGGAGTAACTATAACCAAAAAGTAACAGATGTATTTGACAAAAATTTTACATCACTGAAAAAAAATTGAAGAGGATATCAGAAAATGGAAAGATCTCTCATGCTCCTGGATAGGTAGGATCAACATAGTAAAAATGGCAATTCTATCAAAAGCAATCTACAGATTCAATGCACTTCCCATCAAAATTCCAGCACCATATTTTATGGATCTTGAAAGAACAATAATCAACTTCATTTTAAATAACAGGAAAGCCAGGATTGTCAAAACAAATTTACTCAACAAAAAACCCCAGGAGGCATCACCATCTCAGACTTCAAGTTATACTATAGAACCACTGTAATAAAAACAGCCTGCTTCTGGCATAAAAACAGACTTTTAGATCAAGGGAATCAAATTGGGGATCCAGGAATTAACCCAAAAAAAACAATGAACACCTGATCTTTGACAAAAGGACCAAAATATGCAATGGAAAAAGATAGTATCTTTAACAAATGGTGTTGGCATAGTTGGTTGGTAGTGTGTAGAAAAATGCAAATAGACCCTGCACAAAACTCAAACCCAAGTGGATCAAAGACCTCAATATAAACCCAGCTACACTGAATTTGATAGAATAGAAAGTAGGAAATACTCTCCAATGAATTGGCAATGGTGACCACATCCTAAATATAATACCAGTAGCATAGACACTAAGAACAACAATCAATAAGTGGGACCTCCTGAAACTGAGAAGCTTCTGTAAAGCCAAGGACACTGTAAATAGGACAAAATTACAGCCTACTGAATGGGAAAAGATTTTCCCCAACCCTACAAGTAATAGAGGACTGATCTGTAAATACATAAAGAAGTCAAGAAACTAGAGACCAAAACCTTGAATAACCCCTATCAAAAATTGGGGTTCAGATCTAAAAAGGGAATTATCAGCAGAAGAATTACAAATGGCTGAAAAGCACTTGGAAAAAGTGTTCAACTTCTTTAGTCATCAGAGAATTGCAAATCAAAACAACTTTGAGATACAAAATTATACCTGCCAAACTGGCTAAGACAAAAGACACAGATAACAGCCTATGCTGGAGAAGTTGTGGAGCAAGTGGGACACTCCTCCATTATTAGTGGGAGTGTAAGTTTGTTCAGCCACTCTGGAATGCAGTATGGTAGTTTCTCAGAAAACTGGGAATCAATCTTCCCCAGGATCCAGCAATACCACTTCTAGGCAATTACCCTGAAGACACACATCCACACTCCAAAGACATTAGCTCAACTATTTTCATAGCAGCACTATTCATAATATCATGAACCTAGAAACAACCTAGATGAACATCAACTGAAGAATGGATTAACAAACTGGTAAATCTACACAACGGAGTACTATTCAAAAGTTATAAATAATGATATTCTAAAATTTTCAGGTAAATGAATGGATATGGAGAATATCCTCCAGTGTGAGGTATCACAAACCCAGAAAGATAAGAAGAGGATAAGTCCACACTCATTAGTGGACCTTAAACAAAACAGCAAAAAAGCAAAGCATGTCTCAGCTTGAAACCACAACATCTGAACAGTTTGGAATCTGGAACACCTTGGACGGGCACCTTGGATCCCACTCCCTCTAGAGGAACACCTGACTCAGTCTTGCTGTTGGGATGAGGAAACTGGATCTGCCAGGAGTGTATGCTGAACTGAGCCATATTGGGACCTTGGGACCTCCTGCCCATGCTGGGGAGGAGATGGGGACATGTGGAGAAGAGAGAATATCTCGAGGGGGTGGGAGTGGTAAGTGACCTTGAACAAGGATATACACAGATAAAAAAATGTGACTTTATTCATATTTAAAAAAAAATAATAAAATTTAGTTGCCTAATATGATTATGTCCAGTTGCATTCATTTTCCTGCAAATGATATAATTTTGCTTTATACATCTAACACTATTCCATTGTGTGTGTGTGTGTGTGTGTGTGTGTGTGTGTGTGTGTGTATCACATTTTCTATATCCATTCAGCTGCTGTTGGACACCAATGTCATTTTAATGAAATAGCTATTGTGAACACCATAGCAATAAACATCCATTTGTAGCTAGCTATCTCTGTAACTTATTAAGATACTATCCTTCAGATAAATACTCTGAACATGAATATTTTTTCATCTTATATTGAATTCCTAGTCCTAGTTTGGATTTTTTAGTACGTAGAAGCTATTATATATGCTACCTAAGTTTTACACAATACGCTTAAAAACATTAAAGAAAATTTCTGTTGTTGACTTTATTTAGAAAACAAAGCCCACAATAGTATGTTTTCATGACTTGTATTTCTGGATTGGGCAAGTTCTTTAGGTGTTCTTTTGTGGAAGGATGCAGAATTCATAAGAGGAGTGTTGCAGACCCCAGGTCAGAAGTGTGTCAATCTACGGCAGCTGAACATGCAACTTGGGGAAGCCAGGCCCAGAAACTCAAGATTTTCACTACTCTTTCTTGAAAGGAGTAATTAAAACTTCTATTTCTTTACTCCACTACCCCCCAAAGGAAAACAAGGAGAATAAGAAATGTAGAAATATAATTTAAGAACAAGTCATTTTTATGACAGGGTTTCAGATTGTTTTAAAGGAGAACTCTTTATTCATGCATGGAAACTTTAGAAGTGTGAGAAGCTGGCAAGACACACTTCCCCCTCTGTGAATATGAAAAAAAAAGCTTGGGTTCTAAGGCTATGCCTTGTTTAAATGAGTTCTAAAGTGACAGAAATCAGAGATTCCAGCTTTAGGGAACATATCGAAAGCATGCAAAATCACCTAACATAATGTGAATGATTCTTGGCAATGAGAAGCAAGGTTAATATAAACATTGGTAACAAATCATTATTATTTAGAAAACTGTATCATAAATCAGTCGTGCAAATGTACAGGAGGCCTGATTGAAATAAAGATTATGATGCTGCGGCCCTTAAGAGGGACATGAGCTATGCATTCACAACTAACTCCCTAGCACTGGATGGTCATATCACAGATTCCCAAAGTATACATTAAGGAATATTTCTAAATTATATTGCTAAGAGATAATTAAAATTAATTTGGCAGAAAATATTCAAAGATAATGTAAATCTGAGGCTTAAATTTTGTCAGCTTTCTTATCAGCTTTCCAGTTCTTAGTAAGTGAAAATGTTTAGAGTATGTCCTAGGCACAGAATGGGAGAATTTAGGAAAGTTGTGCCTTATACTCATTTTCACCTTTCAAAACTGCCCTTTAGGATCTTTAGGATCCAATGAACTTTTTAAAGAAACTAGTATTACATTAACACTATTTTTGAAAAAAAAAATGTTTAACTTCACAAACAAACTGACTTAAGTTTCCTTTATTAATCTTGGTTTACATAATTAGTAGATAGTGGTAAGCCTTTTTAAATGTATTTTTGTTTTCATGGAAAATATAGTGTATGAGTTTATTATAACCAGAAAACTGTTACATCACCATCAAAATTGTATCAATTCAGCATACCTCTTGAGAGAAATTCAATACTGACATTTAAGTCTTTTTTGAGTTTATATAAAATTATTTTCTCATACAGTTCATCCTTATTGTAGTTTTTCCTCCCTCTGCTCCTCTCAGTTTCGCCCCACCTCCCATCCCATCCAGATTCAATTGCTTTCTGTCTCTGACTAGGAAAGAATAGGATTCTAAGATATAACAACCAAACATAATAAAATAAAGCATAAATAAGATAAAGCAGGAAGAAAGAAAGAAAAAAAAGAAAGAAAGAAGGAAGAAAGGAAAGAAGGAAGGAAGGAAGGAAATTCAAGCAAAACTAGAGGTCAGCAGATGCCAGCACCTGGACCACCCATCCAGAGAGTTCCTCTCCAGGACCAGGGTGAATCCCTAGAATCTGATATCAGACTCTCCCTAGCAGACAGAACTTGGGTTTGACTATGAGGGATTCCTCCAGCCACACCTAAAAGAAGGGACCTTGCATGGCTGGACCCTGCCTCCAGGGAAAACTACATCATCAGAGAAAGACTGAGGTTTTGAAATTCAGATCACTGTCCATAGCATAGTCAGGGATCTAGCAGATCCTTTGCTCAGAGAAAACAGGAGACACACAAGCCCTTTTGCCACAACTGACTAGGAGCTGCCTGATCATGACTCACTGAAGCCATGGGCAGACACCAGAGCAAAAATACATATAACAATATAAAGAACAACAAGGCAACACCAGAAAAACTGATGATTCTACAACTACAAGACATGAACAGAGCAATGAAATGGAAACAGAAAGAAATAACACCCAAAACACCTTTATGAAGATTATTAAAGCCTTCAAAGAACATATAAACAATTCCCTCAAAGAAACAGAAGAAAATGCAAGCAAAAAAATGGAGACAAACAAATCCTTGAAAGAAAACCAAGAAAATGTAAACCAAAAAATGAAAGAAACATTCCAAGAACTAAAAATTGAAATAGAAGCAATAAAAAAGCACAAAATGAGGCAAAGTGGAAATAGAAAATCTGAAGAAAAGAGCAGGAACTACAGATACAAGCATAACCAAAAGAATCTAAAAGAGAGTGGAGAGAATCTCTGGAGATGACGACTCAACAGCGGAAGTAGATGTATCAGTCAAAGAAAATACTAAAACCAAAAAAGCCACAACAAAAAAATGATCAGGAAATCTGGGACACCATGAAAAGACCTAATCTAAGAATAATAGGAATAGAAAAAGGAGAAGAATATCAGCTCAAAGGCACAGATAATGTATTCAATAAAGTCATAGAAAAAACTTTCTTAACTTAAAGAAGGAAATGTCTATAAAGATGCAAGAAGCTTACAGAACACCAAATAGATATCAACCTAAAAAGGTCTGCTCGCCACAAAATAATCAAGCCACAAAACATACAGAACAAAGAAAAAATTTTAAGAGCTACAAAAAATGGGCCAACTTACTTTTAAAGGCAGACCCATCAGAATAACACCCGACTATTCAAGGGAAACAATGAAAGGAACAATGACTTGGTCAGATATTATACAGTCACTGAAAGGACATGGATGCCAACCTAGATGACTATACCCAGAAAAATTATCAGTCACCATAGATGAAGTAAACAAGATATTTCATGAAAAGTTAGACTGAAACAATACTTATATATCAACCAAGCCCTCCAGAAAGCAAAAGGGGAAAAACACCAACCTGTGGATCCCACATACACCCATGAAACCACAAATATTCAATAATCCCACCAGAGAAAGGAAATATATACAAGCTACCACTAAAAATAGCAGAAAATGCAAATCAGTGGTCACTAATATCCCTTAATATCAATGGACTCAATTCTCCTATAAAAAGACACACACTAACAAGATGGACACAAAAACAGAAGTCATCCTTCTGTTGCATACAAGAAATGCACCTCAACCACAATGACAGATACAGGCTCAGAGTAAAGGGTTGGGAAAAGATTTTCCAATCAAATGGCCTTAAGAAACAATCTGTGTTGCCATCTTAATACCTAACAAAGTACTTTTCAAACTAAAATTAATTAAAAGAGACCAGGATGGACATTACTTATTCATTACAGGGAAAATTTGTCAAGAGGAGATTTTAATCCTGAATATTTATGCCACTGATATAAGGGAAACTACCTATGAAAAGAAACACTGGTAAACCTCAAATCCCAAATCAACTCTCACACCCTAATAGTGGGAGACTTCAATAACCCACTTTCACCCCTGAATAGGTCAACCAGATGGAAAATCAACAGAAAAATGAGGAGTCTAACAGAGGTTATGATGCAAATGGATTTAATAGATATTTACAGAAGCTTCCAACCAAATGCAAAGGAATATACATATTTTTCAGTACCACATGGAACTTTCTCTAAAATTGACCACATAATTGATCGTGAATCAAATATCAATAGATATAAAAAATGGGAATAATACCTTACATCATGTCAGAAATCCAGGGCCTAAAGTTAGAGTTCAGCAACATCACAAAATCATAGAAAGCCTATTAATTCATGGAAACTAAACAACACTCAGCTGAACCACCTCTGTGTCAAGGAAAAAATTAAGAAAGAAAACAAAATTTTCCTAGAATTTAATGAAAATTAATCCACAACATATCCAAACTTGTGGGACACAAAGAAAGCGCTCTTAAGAGGAAAATCTATATCATCAGATGCCAATAAAAAAGCTCTAGAGAAATCCAACACAGAAAAACTAACAGCACAGCTGAAAGCCTTAGAACAATTAGAACGAAACTCACCTAAAAAAAGTAGATGGAAAGAAATACTCAAACTTAGACTGAAATTATTGCATTGAAACAAAAAGAACTATACAAAGAATCAACGAAAGGGTTTGTTCTTTGAAAAAGTCAATAAGACTGTCATCTGTGCCTTTTATCTTAGCCACTCTAACAGGTGTTAGGTGGTATCTCAAAGTTGTTTTGATTTGCATTTCTCTGATGGCTAAAGATGAAGAGCACTTTTTCAGGTGCCTTTCAGCCATTCGTAGTTCCTCTGCTGAGAATTCCCTTTTTAGATCTGAACCCCATTTTTTTGATAGGGTTATTCAAGGTTTTGGGCTCTAAATTCTTGAGCTCTTTATATACCTTAGAGATCAGTCCTCTGTCACTTGTAGGGTTGGTGAAAATCTTTTCCCATTCTGTAGGCTGTCGTTTTGTCCTATTGACAGTGTCCTTGGCTTTGCAGAAGCTTCCCAGTTTCAGGAGATCCCACTTATTGATTGTTGTT
>PVIH01029537.1:0-13489 GCA_004025045.1 Sigmodon hispidus
AACAACTCCTTATTTGGCTTGAGCCTGGGGTGTGGTTTGCTGTTGCATATGTGGACCTATGAGCTGTGCCCACATGGCTTATTGGGATTGGATGCCCTGAGAGTTTCTAGTCAGTGGGCGGGGTTTCCCGGGGAGGAGAAGGAGAAGACACAGAGAAGAACAAAGAGAGAACAATTGTAAAGGTCCGGAATAAACTGCTAAAAGAAGATCCTGGGTGTTGTGCTTTCCTTGCTGGCAAGGTTGCGCGCGACAAGCGCGACAGTCAGGGAGCCACATGTTCCTCACAAGAAAGAATTATCAGTCAGAGATAGCCAAAAATAGTTATGGAGAAAACTGAAAGTTAATAATGGAAAGAAAAAGTATGAATCGAGGTGGGAAGAGGTGAATAGAAAAATTACTGAAAGGACAAAAGTAAAACAATATATGGTTTTATGGGGGAAATAAGGATTAATAAGACCCTGTGCAGAAACAACTTTAAGAACAGTTGTGGGGGCTGAGGTTATAGTTGAGTGATGTAGATGTATGAGGCCCTATGATCAGTCCCCAGCTCTGGGCAGCCAAAAAACAAATAAACAGCCAGTGTGTATGAGTGGAGACAGTTTCATGAATGATTTTGCTAATAGTGAATGCAGAGGAGCTATTTTAATTATTTATTATGGTGCAAGCTCATGTATGTGTGCATGAGTCCATGTCATTGCCTGTATGTGGAGGTCAAACACTTTGTACAGTCTACTCTTTTAATAAAATTGCTGATTGGCCAAAGGCAAAAAGGAAGTGTGGGCAGAGCTACCAGACTAAGTAAACTCTGGAAACAAGAAGAGCAGAGCAGAGATGCCTCAGAGAAGCCAGAGAGAGAACAGAAGAGAAGCCAGCAGATGCAGAGGACAACTATGCCTCTCTGAGAAAAGGTACTGAACCGCATGGCTGAACAAGATAAGAATCATGGGTTAGTTTAACAGTAAAGATTTAGCAAGTTATATTCCTGAGTCTGAGGACAAAATAATGTAAGTGTGTGATTCTGTAGGACTGTGTGTTTCTGTGAGACTGTGAGTCAGAACCTCAGGGCTAAGCCTGAAAGTCTGGGCCAGAAACTTATTACTACACACATGGTAGTATGTACCCACTGATAAATCACATTCTAGAGCATCCCGTAAAGTCTTACAGACTGCAGGAGCCTACAGAGGAGCAAGTATAAACACATGAAAAATAACAAATATGCAATGCAAATGGGTTTGAACAGAGGCATAAGGCCATATATCTAACACTATAATCAGAAATACTTTGGATTATCCTATGAAAGTTTCTTGTTTTCATTCCACCATACTTTGCAATTCCAACAGCCAACATAACTTTAGGATACCACTGGCCAGTTCTCTGTCACTAGTGATTGTTGTACATTTCCTAGCATTTTATATAATGGGATTCATATCTGTGTAATCATGTGCTGCTCTGATTAAAGTCACTATGAAATTTCATGTACAATTTTATAGGCAACAACATCCATTCTAGTAGATTTTTGTGTCATTAGCCAGTTTGCTTTGGGACCTTCTGTGCTATTATACCTTTTTACCTTGGTGTATAAGAGCAAGTTGCTCTGTACCTTCTGTACTTGATATTGCCAGTCCTTTTAATTTTGACTGTACATACAGTAGTTATAGTTTTGTTTTATAAAATAAATGACTAGTAACATAATGATACCTATTACCAATAACAAGAGACTAACTTTAAGAGCTTCTGTCTTAACCTCATCCATAGAGTAATTTCTCCATGGGTGCAAACTTTTCAAGAAGCTTAAAGGGGCTGGAGAGATGGTTCAGTGGTTAAGGGCACTGACTCTTCTCCCAGAGGACCTGAGTTTGATTCCCAGCATACACATGACAGGTAACAACTGTCTGTCCTAGATAAGACACCCATACACAGTTATACATGCAGGCAAAATACTAATTAATATAAAATAAAATATTAGAAAAGAAACTTAAAGAATTTAGTGTGGTTTCTATTGTCTTTTGACATATAGGACTGCACCTTCATGTACACAAACATAGCTACACTGTGACATTTATTATATTCCTTTTTTTATTTTATAATATGATAAAAATATATCCCCTCAAACTTTTTCTTTTCTCCATATCTTTTAACAGAGGGTATATATTAATTATATACCAGTGTTTACCAAATATAATAATTTCTACAATGCTCTTAAGGAGCTTTTACTTTTATAAATACAATTATTATATATTTCTGAGACCCTCTAATATGAAGACCATATTTAAGAAAGTAGGACTATAATTCAGTTGGTAAAATGCTTATCTAATGCATCAAGCTTTGTACTACATATAATGGAGGTGGAACCATGTGTCTGTAGTCCTCATTCTTGTGAAGTATAGACAAAAGAATCAAAAGTTTAAGTTTATTCTGAGTTCAAGAGAATCCATCTCAAAGAAATAGAAAGAGAAAAATAATAAAATATCTGCTATTTATGTTCTCTAATATAAATATATTAATAAATATTCAGTTATATATCGTTATCCTTATTATAGTATTAAATGTTTAAGTAACTAATTTTAGTATATATAAATAATTTCTGATAAAACTGATAGTTAAGGTTCAAATTTAAATGGAGTATTTTCTTTAACTAAATTATTATTATTATTTTCTTTTTCCTTTTCTTTTATTATTATGAACAAAGAAGTCATACTTTCTATCCTTCTATATCCTTATTCAAGGTCCCTTCTCCCTTCCACTACATCAGGTAATTCTCTCTTCTCCACAACTCCCCATTCCCTCTTTGGGCAGACAGCAGGCAGTCCCAAGTTCCTACTGACACAATAAGGCTTAGATCAGCCTCCACTCCTGGCATATCCAGTTTTCTCCCCCCAAACTCAAGACTGAGTCAGATGTTCCTCTCGGGGGAGTGGGATCCACGGAGTCAATCAAAGGTGTTTCTGTTCCCAAGCTGTTCAGTGGTTGTGGCTTGCAGCTTGGGCATGCTTTGCTTTTTTCTTGTTTGTTTGTTTGCTTAGAGTCCACTAATGAGTGACTACATCCCCTGCTTATTTTTATGGGTTTGTGATAACTAGCTCAAAAGGATATTCTCCAAATCCATCCATTTGTTTGCAAATTTTAGGATATCATTTTTTTTTACTGCTGCATAGTACTCCATTGTGTAGATGTACCACACTTTGTTAATCCATTCTGCAGTTGAGGGGCATCTAGGTTGTTTCCAGGTTATTGCTATTACAAATAACGCTGCTATGAACATAGTTGAGCTAATGTCTTTGAAGTGTGACTGTGCATCTTTAGGGTATATACCCAGAAGTGGTATTTCTGTGTCCTTGGGGAGATTGATTCTTAGTTTTCTGAGAAACCACCATACTGCGTTCCAAAGTAGCTGAACAAGCTTACACTCCCACCAACAATGGAGGAGTGTTCCCCTTGCTCCACATCCTCTCCAGCATAGGCTGTCCACTGTGTCTTTTGTCTTAGCCAATCTAACAGGTATCAGGTGGTATCTCAAAGTTGTTTTGATTTGCATTTCTCTGATGGCTAAAGATGATGAGCACTTTTTCAAGTGCCTTTCAGCCATTCGTAGTTCTTCTGCTGAGAATTCCCTTTTTAGATCTGAAACCTATTTTTTGATTGGGTTTTTCAAGATTTTGGGCTCTAGATTCTTGAGTTCTTTATATATCTTAGAGATCAGTCCTCTATCACTTGTAGGGTTGGTGAAAATCTTTTCCCATTCTGTAGGCTGCTGTTTTGTCCTATTGACAATGTCCTTTGCTTTACAGAAGCTTTTCAGTTTCAGGAGATCCCACTTATTGATTATTGATCTTAGTGCCTGTGCCACTGGTGTTATATTTAGGAAGTGGTCGCCTGTGCCAATTCAAGGAGTATATTTTCCAATTTCTTTTCTATCAAGTTTAAAGTGGCTGGGTTTATGTTTAGGTCTTTGATCCACTTGTAATTGAGCTTTGTGCATGGTAACAGGCTTGGATCTATTTGCATTTTTCTGCACACTACCATCCAGCTATGCCAACACCATTTGTTAAATATATTATCCTTTTTCCATTGAATATTTTATGCCTGTTTGTCAAAGATCAGGTGTTCATAGGTTTTTGGGTTAATGTCTGGATCCTCAATTCTATTCCATTGATCCACAAGTCTGTTTTTATGCCAGTACCAGGCTGTTTTTATTACTGTAGCTCAATAGTATAACTTGAAGTCAGGGATGGTGATGCCTCCTAAGGTTCCTTTGTTGAGAAAAATTGTTTTGGCAGTCAGGGCTTTCCTGTTATTCTAAATGAAATTGAATATTGTTCTTTGAAAGTCCAAAACTAAAATTTTATTGTTATTACATTTCTGTCTTACATATCAATTTAACTCATTTTAGGGAAATTTTGTTTTGTATTAAAAATTTAAAAGAATACCCAGAAAAAAATTTATATTCAAACATGTTTATATGTGATTATATTTCACGTATATTAAGCAATCTAATTATATGGATGAATATATTTAACTTCAAAAATAACTTATAATATGCTAAATATGTGAAAGCTACACACTTAATAAATTTATAAGGCAATTTTCTTTTATGATTTGAAAATGCTGAGCACTTTGGTACCTGCCACTAATATTAGCATAGGATGTTCTGTAAATCTTGAAAAGGCATGGTGTCTTGCTAGTAGAGGCTAAGCCTAAAGATATCATTCTGTAGGCTCCTTATTTTTGGCCTTGAAGTCAGCATATCTACTCTGAAATACTACCCCACTGCCATGATCCCTTGCTTCATCACAGACCCAAAACAAAGGAATTTATCTTTATGGTCTTACCCTTTTGAAACAGAGTTCGAATAAGTCTTTACTTCATTATAATGTTTCTTTTGGCTGTTTGATAGAAGCAAGAAAACATTGCTAGCATACAACCTAAACGCTACATAAAATTGTTAAAATCTACTTTGATAAATCATTTTAGCTATAGTGGTAGTCTGTTAGAAAGTGATTTCAACAAATTAATATTTTTATTTTTTTCTTTATAAAGATAACACAATATTCTAATATAAAGAGCATATTTTATTTAAGTGTTAATGGTCAGCTATATAGATCATATGTACATTGACACAGAAAAAACAATTTTATGAAATGCAACTGAGAAATTTGAGTGACTTTTTTCAACATCAAATGTATTATCAATACAGATTTCTCTTACATTAAAAGTAATAAAATTATGAATTAAACTATTATCATATTCATGGCCATCTCCTAAAATTCATTACATAGATTAATCTTAATCAACTCTGCTATATTGTATTTTAAGTCTCTGTCCACTTCAAATGTTCTCTAGCAACACTTTAGCTCTGTATACATGCTGTATTATATCAGTCTAGAACATTTTAATAACATTGAGACACTTCAACATATGCTTGAAAAAAACAATATTGCATCTCTGATTAGCTGTTTTTCTCTGCAGATTAGTATGCATCCCACTGTCAAAGGAAAGAATATTATGAAATATAAATTATTCACTCTATCACAATCAAGATTAACAGTAAGTGAAATTACAGTTTACCCAGTGAAAAATTCTTAATCTCCATAGAGAAAAATAAAATAAAGAAGGATTTTATTTAATTTGTTAGGACATTTTATTTGTGTATCTATTATTACCTCTGCATTCAAACAATGAAGAACACAAAGAGTCTAGAAATTTGGTAAAGCATGTATATATTGTAGTATATCGTATATAAGGGACAGTGTCAGAATTTGTAGTTTTTGTCTTACTAATGAATCTTTTTAATCACTATTTTTATTTTTGAAATTTCTTTAAAAATTAGGCCAACTCATATTGTCCCATGTGACAAAAGTAATTTGCATAAAACAACCCAAAGAAAGGTTAGTAGGAAAGGTGTGAGAGAATTTTAGAAGTATAAGTTAACATATGACAAAGAATGTGACTGTTTTAAAAAATTAAAAAGACACTAGATCTGGGAATACAAAGTGCAGTCACACTTTCTGAGAATACTTTTTGTTTTGTTTTTTCATTATTTATTTGTTTATCTTGCATCCTGGCCACAATTCTCTTACTTCGTCTACTCCCAGTCACTTTCCACCACATCCTCTCTGCAGCCTCAATCCATCTACCCCTCCTCTTTTTCTATTCAGTAAAAGGGAAGCCCTCCCATGGATATCCACAATACATGACATACCAAGTTGTATTAAGACTAAGCAATTCACATAGTATTAAATCTGGGAAAACAATGCAGTATAAGGAAAATGATCTCAAAAGCAAGTAAAAGAATCAGAGACAGACCCTGTTCCCACTGTTAGAAGTTCCCCAGGAGGACCAAGCTACACGCTACCACATATATGCAGAGGACCTAGATTAATTTCATGCAGGTTCTGATTTTCAGTTCAGTATCTGTGAGATCCTATGAGCCCATGTTAGTAGGTCCTAAAGGATGTCTTCTGACATCTTTGATCCTCCTGGCTTCTACAGACTTCCCCTCCTCTTTTTCAGTAGGATTTCCTGAGCTCAGCATAATACTTGAATGTGGGTTTCCAAAAGGTGCTGAATGAAGCCTTTCTAATAAATATTTGGCTAAGAACAGATCAATGTGTAGAGTAGAATATCATAGGCATTATTTTATTATTTTTTCTGGTTATGTTTTGATCTGTCTTAGTTCTCTAGGCCGTCTATCCTCTGAGTCCTGGTGCTCTAGGCAGTGTCAGAGGTTGGCTCACATTTCTCTCAGGATCTCAGTCTGGACTATTCATTGGTTTGCCTCTCCCACAATCTCTGTGCCAGTATATTACATTGGCAGGACAGACTGTAGGTCAAAGCTGCTGTGCCTGGGTTGGTGGCATGATCTCTCCACTGGACACTATGCCTGTCACAGGCAATGACCATTTCAGGCTACTTATGCACATTTGTAAAAAGTCTTAGCTGGGGTAATCCTTGTAGATTCCTTGGAGTTTTTCTTGCACCAGCTCTCTACCTCAGCCCCAAATATACCCACTTTCTAGTTGATTGCTTTATTTCCTTTTTTCTCTACTTCATTCCCACCTGATCCCACATATTCTCATTTCCATCTGCCCAAAGTCTTTTCACAAAATCTCTTTTCTTTCTGCTTCCTAGATGACGACTCACACTGGAGGGGATATGGAACAAGGGAAACACTCATACACCCCTTGGTGGGTGTACCGAACCCTGCAGGCACTTTGGACATTAATACAAAAATTTCACAGAAATTTGGGAATGTATCTATCTCAATCATAGCTATCTCACTCTTGAGCATATACTCAAAGAGTGCTCAATCACAGAACAAGGATACTTCCTCAACTATGTTCATAACAGCTTTATTTATAATAGCTAGAGCTTGGAAAAATTGTACGTGACCCTCAACTGAAGAATAAATGAAAAAATATGGTACATTTACACAATTGAGTATTATTCAACTGTTAAAAGAAGTGATATATAAAAACTAAAGGAAAATGGAAGAAACTAAAAAAAATGCTATAATATAAAGACTCAGAGATGATAGATAACAAAGAGGCCCCATGTAGGAAGCTTAGAAATTTTTAAATTAAAATATATTTGTTTATTTACACAGGAGAGAATAGGCTTGGTGAGTATGTCACAGTGTAAATATGAAGGTCAGAAGACAATTTTCACTGTCTACTTCAGTATGTGGGTCCCAAATGTTGAACTCAAGTAATCTTAATTGGTAGCAAGAAATTTAATCTCACTTTACCTAGGAGAAAATTTTAAAACATGTTGTTACCAATACAGAGGAGAAAAATATAAATGTTATCTGGGTAGGTTTCTTCAACCAGGTGTTATGTCAAAATCCTGAGGCCATTTACCTTCTGATCTACTCCAATAAATAGATTAACAATAAAGAATCAATTAATATTTTACAATGGAATTCATTTGACACCAGAAGAGAGACTATTAGATTGTGTGAAAGAGACTCCTGCTATAATGAAGAGATGAAAGAAGTTAACCTCTTCCTCCTTGAATGGATCTATCAATAAGTATTTCACTATGCACTTTTTGAAGGTCAAGTGGAACAGAACACATGAAATATCTCTCATAGACTAATAAAGTAGACATTCAATAGAAATTATAGTTTATGTTTACTTACATGAGCTAATTAAAAAATACCTCTAAATATGTTCAAAAATCTCTAAAAGTTTCAAGGCTATCAGTTTTCTATGTTACATGGAAAAAGATCAATAAAAATTTTTGCTATATTTGGAAGGCAGGGACTGCTTGGAGGTAGATTATGAGTCTAGCTTTAAATCATGAATGATTATTAATTATTGAGAAGACAAAGGTTTAAAAATAAGAAATGCAGGAATTAATTACAAAATATATTGACAATTCATTGTAAGAAACCCCAAAGAGATGAGAAATACAAAGTCACCTTATGACTGTGATCAGATCCACAATTAAGAAGTTGTTCAATTTAGTTGGGCAAGTAAATACAAGATAAAATGAAGAAAAATGGATTCTTGCATGAGGACTTCTTGAGGAACTCTCCAGAAAAAATACATCCAGCAACTTGTTGAGAAAAATTACATGTGCATTGTACACCATGTACCACACTACATGGTTGTATGTACCTATAATTTATACAGTAAAATTTTATGTGAAAGTAGAATTCTTATTTGGATTAATGGAGATTTCATGTTATGATATCTTTATCTACAACAAACAAAAGAAAGAAAATACACTTAAATACAAAATAGATTATAGGTAGACTAAAATACCTTATTGCTAAAATATTGAAATTAAATGTTTCTATAAGACTCCTTCAGATCCAGAGCAATACTAGAAATCATTTAGTTGATAGACAACTTGTATTTTGCAGTATTAATTACATTAAGTGTTATAGATAATTCATTTGATATAGTGGTGAGATTTATTTCTAGTACAGTACATGAGAAATAGCCTAGTTTGTGTACATAAACAAAGAAAATAAAACATTATCAATTACCAAACTTTCTAGAATACAAGTGCAAATTATTAGAAATAGAATATACAAATATCTATATTTACAATGTTTATTATTGGATTTCAAGTACAGTCTCTATTTAAGAACAACAGAAATTATTTGTTCATGTCAAAGATATGATACATTATTTTTCCATGCACAGTCTATGTATTCAAGTAACCATACAACATGTTCTAGCTGAAAAAATATTCCTGCAAATGTTTGAAAAAAAGTTAGAAATTATGGTTTATTAAGAAAGTAATTTGTAGGTGAAATAATGTATGCATTATGCTATGTAAAAGAAACAAGACAACACAGTCATAGATTTTTTTATGTGAGATTTAATTCTGCTACTTAGTATTATATGATTTTAAGTAAAAACATTTAACTGCTGTAATATGAGTATTGCAAGTAACATTTTCCTTTATTGATAAGTTAGATTGACTTCACGATGCCATTTTAAAATCCTCAATTTCATCAGTAATATATAACTAAGACCAATTACATACTGTGAGATTGCATTTTATCTTATCCATAGTTCTATGTTAAACTTTGAAATTATAATCAGAACAAGAGAAAAGAATACATAGAGTCTACAATTCAGAGCAGGGCAACAGATTGGTGCTGTTGTAATAGAGAGGGAAGCTTGCTTATTCATGCCTAAGATATGTATATGTTAGATGTAGTTGATAAGGTAGTCATGGTTATAACTAAGGTTTTTCTGAAAACAAAACAAGAAAACCTTTTTACATGTAATCCTAATGCTTCCATTATGTAAGAGGTACTAGAATTAAATTATGTCTTTTTCTGTCCAAGGACAAATATTAGAAAAAGAAATGCCAAGTCTAGGTAGATATTTTTTTCGGTGAGAGTTAAGAAAGAATGAGGCTGACTCTGGTTTGGTGAAAATGGTGGAGTCTGTCATTGGAAGATCAATATTCCCTGAAGGCTGTGAAAAGGAGTTTGAGCTGTGATTGTTCTGTAGCGGATTTTTATCCATAGTAGATGTAAACCTATTTTGCCCAATTACCTTTATTTTACTTCTTTCAAAACATTATTCTCCAGGTGGCCATTGACTCAAGTAACTGCCCCAGAAACAAGTCATTAAATATATCAAGCAGCAGACAGTAAATATACTTAAGCTGAACCACCTTGCAGGGAGTTCCTATTCAGCTAAGCAATAGTGGGCTAATGGAACCACTTGAATACTAAATGGGCTTACTTCAGCTGTAATAATTAACATGCTTAAAATGAGAATTAATAAATAATCAAAACAAGTTCAACTTCAATTATAATTATAACTGTTTGTGTTTAGTTTTGCCAAAACAATTGATATCTAATTAAAATGTTTAGATCTGCTTGTGTTTAGACATTAATCATCAGATATGTTTAAAGCCTTAGTAGAGTCATTTGTTTAAGATTAGCATATGCTTAAACATAATTTAATGACATAAACATCATTGACTTTTATAAGAATTGTCACAACAGGGGCAATGGAATTTTATCAAAAATTTGTTATCTAAAATACATTGAACTCATTATTAAAATAATAATAATTTACATACTTTTTCCTTCCCTTTCTTCCCTTTAAAAAAATCCTACCATATACACTTCACTTCAAAACCATGGTCTCTTTATCCATTAAGTTAAATATATATATATATATGTATATATATATATATAAATGCAGAAACAGATGTGGGAGATCACTTGCTATTGAATAAACAGCTGGTGTGCTCTTTCCTACAGAGGACTGTTTTACTCATTCTTAGCATTTCTTAGCTACCTGTTGTTCTTTGTCCAGAGCTGAAGCCTTGTGGACTTTTTCCTGACTACTTTGGTGTGTCTATTCTTTTCTTTGTTCAGTTCCTGCTTATGTACTCATGTTGGTGATATTATGGATGTGGATCCTGACACTACAAAGAGACAAAACCTCATGTCACACTGCCTAATCCTTTGGTTCTGACTATCTTTACATCTCTTTTTATAAAATATTCCCTCAGAAATAAGTGAGGGAATTTCTATCTAGATGTATTGCTTAGCACTGAACACAATAACTCTTCATTTTGATTGGTTCTGATTTTCTGTAATGGTCTATAACTGTTTCAAAGATATTTTCCAAATGAGTTTAGCCCTTTTTGTCACATAATTTCTGTCCTACATATTACTTTTATATAATGTTAAACTGAAGAGCTTCATGGAATGTCTTACTAAGTAAAATCTTTCATAGAAGAATGAATTATTTTACTAGTGCTTATTACATTGCACTGTGGTACATGTTTATATATTAGCAAGTTTCTATGGATAACATGTATCTAAAAACCCACTTCAGAATTCTCTATTGTAGTGTGTGCAGTTTACTGTATGATTTTCCAACAGATTATCATATCAAAAGAATCTATTAAACCAAATGGATTACCTCTAGTTTATTTGTAACTAAACTTGCCATCTTTATATAAGATTATATAATCTTTATATAAGATTTATTTGTAACTAAACTTGCCATCTTTAATCTATAAGATTAACTAAAAGTATTACTAAGAGGAAAGACTTCAGTGTAGCAATACTAGGCATATAATGACAAAAGAGCGCAGGCCACATGCTCAGGAGAAATGGTTCAACATAAACAAGAATTCATGAGTGTGTGTGTGTGTGTGTGTGTGTGTGTGTGTGTGATCTTTTGCTTGTGTACATGTAGAGAAAATAATTTCTATTGGTAAGAATGTGGAAGAGCATCTTGAAGAAGGTTGCGGAGTAGAAGGAATAGATAAATATCTAGTTAATAAAATTTCCCAAAATAAATATAAATATTATAAATAAAAACTTATGAATTAGTGTTCTCTATCTAATGAAGCTTATTGATTAATGCAGAAGTTTGGACCCTCATCTCTATTGAAAGAAAGAAGCATTGCCTACCTCACAGAATAGTGAGTATGTCATTGAACAGTTATAAAAATATATTAATTGAACACTTCCAATACACATATTTTTTATATTTCTTTATAAAAGTCCTATAAACTTCTGCAAAACAGTTTGCATCTGCAAAATTAACACTGGTTTCAACGCACTAGCACGTGTGTTTCTTGATCTAGAAGGAAACAGAGATCTGGTGGTGCTATCTCCATTTAGACTCTGCCACTAATGTGGCTCAGAGGAGCAATTGAACTGACTCAGCACAAGCTTCTTGGCTATGTTTATATGTGCCTTGAAGTCGCCTGAGTTTTAGTATCTCTGTCCTGTTTCTTGTCCCAAGGGTATAGTGTGTTCCCTGACTCAGAGCCTTCAATATTTGGAAGAAGGTAAAAATAGCCTAGCATACAGTTTTTCTATCAAATAAAAGAAAATGCAACTGAACCAGTTTTTGAAATTAGAACACAACCAAGTGAAAATGCTGATAATTCTATAGTTTCACAGGTCAAGGGCTAGTCAAAAGACTAAAGGAAACACCTAAGATTCATATGTACATTAGAGCTTTCTTGAATGCTGCATAGAGTGTATTTTGAGTAACAATATAATATGTATGATGAAACTATTTAAAGTGAAAAGAACTTAAGAATCTAATGACAATGCCCTCTGTCTGGTTGAATTTCTTTGTGCTTATCTGTTCAGCTGCATATTCTAATATATTTAGGTATGATACCAAGTTATTGATGATCATACAATTACTCTTCTTTCACCTTGAGATTAGATTGAGTCTGATAGTTTTATTGCATGAAACAACCCTTAAAAATATCTATGACTATTGAAAGTATGATTTAATCTGAGTCAGTACTTTCAGCTTTATTGGGACATCATTTTTTAAACAATATTGTCTTAGCTGTCATTTTAATGGGAGAAATATTCATAAAGAAAATACAGATAAATGTCATTTCTGTGTCCAAAATCTCAAAAAAAAAACCTTCAGCTTACCAGGAAAATTTGAAGTGATACACAAAATAGAAATGAAAAATATTCAAATTGTAATGTATAAATATGGAACACTTAAAAGAAATTAGTTAAGATTAAGTTATAATATTCAAAAACAAATATAATCAATAATATATATTTTAATGTTAAAAAAGAGAACCAGAAAAAATCACTCTGAGAACAACAAATATGGGCATGTAATGACTGATGTGAGAAAAATTAGTGTTTCGAGGATGAGCCTTTTTGTTGTTGTTGTTGTTGTTGTTGTTGTAGTGAAGCCAAGGATTTTCTTTTAAATTTGGGACAACAACATGTAACAGCATCAGAAACCGCATCTCTGACCAGACAGAGCTATCAGTGCAGAATTCATCACATATGGAAATGTAAGGTCATCCAGGTCAAGTCTCTGAGTTACTTGAAGCTCCGCTGCCTGCAATACAGACTGTAAAGAGTAAAGTGCATCACGACCCATCACACAGAGAGGACACCATGAAGGAGCACAAGCAGCCAAGGGGGCGGGGAAAGCAGAAGCTCCCAGACTACTTGGGGCCAGAGTGGGGCAGGAACACAAAGCTGAGTCCTAGTTTTATCCCC
>PVIH01029538.1:0-13487 GCA_004025045.1 Sigmodon hispidus
ATCTTTAGCCATCAGAGAAATGCAAATCAAAACAACTTTGAGATACCACCTAACACCTGTTAGATTGGCTAATATAAAAGGCACAGATGACAGCCTATGCTGGAGAGGATGCGGAGCAAAGGGAACACTCCTCCATTGTTGGTGGGATTGTAAGCTTGTTCAGCCACTTTGGAATACAATATGGAGGTTTCTCAGAAAAGTGAGAATCAATCTTCCCAAGGACCCAGCAATACCACTTCTGGGTGTATACCCTAAAGAGGCACATTCACACTCCAAAGGTATTAGCTCAACTATGTTCATAGCAGCATTATTTGTAATACCAAGAACCTGGAAACAACCTAGATGTCCCTCAACTGAAGAATGAATTAACAAACTGTGGTACATCTACACAATGGAATACTACTCAGCAGTAAGAAAAAAATGATATCCTAAAATTCGCAGGCAAATGGATGGATTTGGAGGATATCCTTCTGATCGAGGTATCACAATCTCAGAGAGATAAGCAGGGGATATACTCACTCACTAGTGGTGTCTAAACAAATAAACAAGAAAAAAAGCCAAACATGCCCAAGCGGCAAACCACAAACACTGAACAGCTTCGGATCAGAAACACCCTGGACTGACCCTTCAGACCCCACTCCAACTATAGGAACACCAGACTCACTCTTGAGGGAGGGGGGACAAAAATGGATTTGGCCATGAGTGGAGACTGATCCAAGCATTATTGGGTCAGTGGGACCACAGGACTGTCTGCTCCCTGCCCAGGGAGGGAATGGGGAGTTGCAGAGAAGAAAAATGACAAGATGTGGTGGGAGGGGGAAGGGACCTTGAAAAAAAGAAAAAATAAAAAAAAAATCTACTTAATACATTTTGACAAGTTTCCACTAAAGAAAAAATTCTAGATATTTTTACCAGCAAGGAGCAATTAGACTTTTTTTTTATGCTGCTTGCTTAGCATAGTGATTGGGAAAATATCAATTACAAAAAGCAAACATGCTAAATGTATCTCATGAATTGTAAATGGCTTATATGTGATACAAGACTGTATGTATTGTCATTGACAGGCAATGGGGTTCTTTATTTGGTCACCATCTAGACTATCAGTCCCAAGTTGGTAACTCCTCTATGTATGTCAATCTGGATCTGCAGTTTACCGGATTACCACATAATATGATGACCAAGAATGTTGATGCCCTTTGTGTGGATAGTTTCATTAGATTCACATTAAACTTCGATTTAACCTAGTCTTGTAATCATGCTTAATATTTAACTCACAATCATAGACAATAATAAAGCACAAGACCAAAAAGCAAAAAAAAAAAAAAAAAGCTATGACAAGAGGGTGAAAATGCTCTTATTCCTTATACATCCATGCATAGGGTTCAGTTTTGTGTTCATAAAAACCTTCTGATATGAATCATAGTTACCTATAGCTTTTGTGTTGAAACAGACTTTACTTGCAAATCATTGAACCATTTCTAAGTCACAATTATTAAGAAAATGTTTAATTTTAAATAATTTAAAAAATATTTTTTAAGTCATCATCAATAAAGTAACTGCAGGATTATATACTGATTATTATTATGACACCAACATTATCTAACTAGATAGAATGATATTATGGCTGTAAATAATTAATTTGATTCATCCTGCATTTCATACCTTTACTAATTCTTATTATATTAATTTCATAGATTTTTTTTTACTGCAAAAATGCTGATGTAATGAATACTCTTATAATACACCTGTCAACCTCTCTGATTACCATTTTAGGCTTAGAATCCTCAAATATATAATATTCCCACTTCTTTTTCTCTATTGACAGGTTTTTGAATGCAGTAATCATACTGTCATATGCTCCCAAACATAAAAATCCAGTAAATATTTTTTGATTCTTCTTTCAAATCTTTACATGTCTAATACTTTGGTAAACACTAATTATTTCTATATAAATTTTTCTAACTATCAATATTATTTAATTTAGGTCATGTTTTTAAACCTTTATTTCAAATATATGTTTTAAATACTTGCTTCTACTTTGACAACCAAATCAATCTAAAGTCATGTGTTAATGGGCAGTCTAAGTCTGTAGATTTTTTATTATGAATAAAGTCTTATTTTTTATCCATGTATCCCCTTGTTCAAACTCCCTTCCCCCTCTCACCCATCCCAGCCACTCACTCTTCTCCATACTTTATTTCCTCCACAGCAAGAGCAGGAGATCCCAAGGTCCTAATGTGGCTTAGCTCAGCATCCACTCCAGGCAGATCTGCTTTCCTTACCTCAACATCAAGACTGGGTCAGGTGTTCTTCTAGAGGGAATGGGCTTCAAGCTGCTGATCCAAGGTGTTTCAGATCCCAAACTGTTCAGTGTTTGTGGTTTGCAGCTTGGATATGCTTTGCTTTATGCTTTTTTGTTTAAATCCCACTAATGAGTGAGTACATCCCCTGCTTATCTTTCTGGGTTTGTGATACCTCCCTCAGGAGGGTATTCTTCAAATCCATCTATTTGCCTGCTAATTTTAGGATACTATTTTTTTCTTAGTGCTGAGTAGTACTCCATTGTGTAGATGTATGACAGTTTGTTACTCTATTCCTCAGTTGAGGGGCATCTAGGTTGTTTTCTGGTTCTGGCTATTACGAATAATATGAATATGAGCATAGTTGGGCCAATGTCTTTGGAGTGCTAATGTGCATCTTTAGGGTATATTCTCAGTGGTGGTATTGCTGGATCCTTGGGGAGATTGAATCCCAGTTTTCTGAGAAAATGTCATACTGCATTCCAGATTGGCTGAAGAAGCTTACACTTCCACCAACAATGGAGGAATGTTCCCCTTGCTCCCTAAACTCTCCAGAATAGGCTGCCATCTGCTTTTGATCTTAGCTATTCTGACAGGTGTAAGGTGGTATCCAAATGTTGTTTTGATTTGCATTTCTCTGATGACTATAGATGTTGAGAATTTTTTCAAGTGCCTTTCAGCCATTTGTAATTCTTCTGCTGAGAATTCCCCTTTTTGTTCTGAACCCCATTTTTTGATTGTGTTATTCAAGTTTTGGTCTCTAGTTTTTTGAGTTGTCTTTATATTCCCTTCAATGAATTGGCACAGGTGACCATTTCCTAAATATAACACCAGTAGCACAGACATTAAGAACAACAATCAATAAGTGGGATCTCCTGAACCTGAGAATCTTCTGTAAAGCCAAGGACAGAGTCAATAGGACAAAACACCCGACTACAGAATGGGAAAAGATTTTCACCTACCCTACAAGTGATAGAAGTCTAATTGCTTTCTCCCTGTCACAGCATTCCAGGTATCAGTTTAATCTAAATTTTGACTATAGGTTAAAGACAGAGTTCCCTATATAGACTTTTAGGTGTTGCACTAATTAGTTAAGGCAAATGTGACTTTGTGTTTCCCCTTTGTATATATAGTCAGATTTTTGCGAGAAGAATCTCCCCAGGAGCCTGTCCTATGTTTTCAGTTCCCAGGGTTTCAGTTACCTGTCAATTATGTTGCAAAAACTCTTAATGAAAATCTGCAAATGTAAGAAACTCCAATTTTAAATAACATTAATATAATTATTTTGTTTTGAGACAGGATTTCATAGAATACTTATTGGCTTTTCTTTACTATATAGCCAAGGCTGGTCCTGAACTTCTGATTCTCCTGTCTTCATTTCTTAAATGATATGAGAATAGAGGGTGCTATTGGGCTCTCTCTGAAAATGAATAAAGTTTTATTATCTTAGGAAGATACAGTCTTAGAAACCAAAGATACTCTGAATCAGAAATTTTGGGATTATTGCCTTGCAGACGTGAAGAATAAAATTTACAGGCCACAAAGGTGAAATTTGTTATAGATTCATGATGTGTGAGAGTATAAGAGAGAGCGAAGGAAGGATGAAAGAAGAAAGGAAGAGAAAGGTGTAGGGAAAGGAAGAGAGAGAGAGAGGGAGGGAGGAAGGGAGGGAGGGAGGGAGGGAGGGAGGGAGAAAGCTCTTATATAGTAGGAGACGTCTCAAGAAAATTGTCGCCATTACTTTTAGTCTGGGAACTTGTAAATAACTTATTGGTTGAAGCTCAGGTGACATGGTAAGAGGGGAAATCTGAACATTTTATTTTTGTCAAAAAGATATACAAGTGGTCCCACTCAGTTTGAGACATGTAGTACCCTATAGTCTTTAGGCAGAGGTTTTATTTCATTGAGATTTCATTCAGGGAATGACAGTGAAGTAGAGTAGGGACTCTCTTGTGATATTCAGAGCCTTAATCAAGGACTTTCTTAGAATTCCTGCTTTGTGTTTCTCTCTAACCAATTTCTATCTCTGGTTTTTAAATAGTATCAGGATTACAACTATGTCTACCATGTCTAAGTATTAATGTGTATGTACACCCCCCTACACACACAAAAATCTCTTACCAAGCATGGTTAATTCATAGATTATATTTTATTATTGCTACATATGTAAAAAGAAAAGCAGGCTGTGTAGGATTTGGTACAAACCAATTTCAGGCATCCTTGGTCAGATGGGATATACCCACTACAGTAAAAGTACTGTATAGTTTATAAACTCTTCTACAAATAGCACTTATGAAACTGTTATTATACTCACTCATTTGTATTCTACTTGTGATTCTGGGAGTGAGAAAACACAAGAGTAGTTTCTTCTTTGTCAGCCCATTTCTGTTTATTCTTTTCCTGGCAGTAGAGATTAAGAAGGAAGAACAGGGGTTACAAGACTGGTATGGAGTTTCCATTGTTACAGGTCTCCTTCATAGCTGCCATTGAAGAAATAGATTTTAGTTTACGATCATTCCATTTAGCCCAGAATCAACCTCATTAATGACATCATTCATTCTCATAGCTGAATCTGAGTTCTGTAGAGTCACTGCTCAGTGACATCTTATTATGTCTTCTCAGAAACCAGAATCCTGGTTCTATTAGACTCTTCCATCAAGAATCTAGATACTGATAATTCTAACCTTGGGTTTTAACTCGCCTAGCCCTGGGTCACTGTATGCTTCCTGCAGTTTAATAACTCATGAGACCTTAGCATTTCTGTTTTCCTTTTTTGCTTTCAAATCTTTAATGCCATCACTCAGTAGACAAAGGTAAGCATATCTCTGTAAGTACAAAGCAAACTTGGTCTATAAAACAAGTTTCAGGACAGTCAGGACTACACAGAGAACCCTATGTTGAAAAACAAATATATATAATATACATATATATAAATATATATACATAAACCATTTTAAAAAATGTAGTAGTTCTTATTTTCTTATCATGCTTGAGAAAACTGTAGAAGAGATTGGTGACTTAAAGGCCTTACAAATCATGATTTCCATAACATTGTTACTTTGAACCTTAATTTTGAGGAAAACATTTCCTTGTTTTCCCCTGGCTAGGACTCCAAGGAATAGTGGAGGGGGTGCCTAAACACGACTTCCTCTATAATCAAATGAAGGATCACCCTCATTGGCATTATAGAACCTTCATTCAGCAATGGATAGAGGCAGAAGCAGAGATCCATAGCTGAGCACCAGGTCAAGCTCCAGGTCCAGCTGAAGAGAGAAAGAGAAGAAAGTATATAAGCAAAGGAATCAGGATCATGAGGAGAAGATCCACAGAGATGGCTGACTGGAGCTATTGGGAGCTCACTGAACAAGAAACCACCACTAAGGAACCTTCCACAGGAAAGGGACTAAACCATCCAAAGTTAGATGACTGTCAAATGGCATGGGCAGTTTGTGGAGTAGGATCAGACTCTGTTTATGATGCATGAACTGATATATTGGAGCCCATTTCCTACAGATGAACACCTAGCCCAGCCATAATACTGGAATGAAGGACTTGAACCTAAACTGGATATGCCAGACTGAACTGACCCACCTTGAGACTCCTTACTTTTATTGGCAAATGGATGGGAAGATGGGGTGAGGGAGGCTGAAGGAGGACTAGGAGGGACTGGGAGGAGGGAAGGAATGGGAGCAGTAGTATATATGGAAAAGAACCTTTATAAATAAATTTAACAAATTAAATAAAAAAGAAAATAGAATGAGAACTATAGAATATCGAATACTTTTTAAAAATTTAACTATCTATCATCTATCTATCTAATATATCTATCTACCTATATCTATATATGTTTTTCTGTCATGAATATATATGTACTGCTTGAGTACCTGTGTTTGCAGAGGCCATCTGATTCCTTAGAACTGGAGTTACAGACAGTTGTGACCATCCATGTGCATGCTTGAACTGAGCATGTGACGTCTGCAAGTGCAGTCAGTGCTCTTAACCCCAGAGACATTTCTCTAGATCCTCAAATAGTATTGCAGTTGCTTTTGAACATAAATTTTACCTTTTGCCTGTTTCCAAGCATCAGGTGATGGTGTCTACAGTGGAAATCAATGTGATTATGCCAACTTGTGCAAAAGACTACTGGGAGACGATGTAGAAACACTTCAACAGGTTTTTTTTTTTTTTTTTTTTTTTTTTTTGCCAAAAAAAAAAAAAAAAAAAACGTTATGAACAAAACCCCTATCTACAATTCACTAAATACAGGCAAAATTCCTTCTAAGTCTCATGGGCAACTTGATTTATTGAACTATTGGTAATTCTCAGCCTGTCTTCAAATAACCTCTTATAGGATTAGGCATATAGCTGGGTGTGAGCCAGAGCATCTTAAATAAGAGAAACTGAAAGCAGTGTCCTTTCCTGCCAGAAGATCAGATAACCTGCTACTGCTGCTGCTGCTGCTCCTACCCCCTGTTTTCTGCAATTATTGTTCCTGTCATCTGCTTTCCTTTCTTCCTTTGCTCTCAGGAGATAGCAGCAAGCCTCAGTCACTGCAGCTGCCTTGGCTCCAACATCCAGATATGCCTTTCTCTGGCTGCTGACTCTGACTATTGGCAGACAGAAGATGAACAGGCTGCAGAATCAACCCATTAGTGTCAACCTAATCCCCTATAATGGGATCCACCCTGGCCAAAACTAGGCATCAGTACCTATCTCCTCATCACGTGCAGTCCCTCTTATCCAGGACAGTACTGAGTAGTTAAAGGAGCAGATGATAACATAGTGTTAGCGACCACCTTTTGAAGAAAACAAGAACAATGCCATTGGAAGTCTGATGTTACATATTATAGGACTGGGAAAAATAAGTATTTTTATAGCAAAGAAGATAGAATTTAAATATAGTGACATATATTTTGAACTGTGCATAGTTTAGAACCAGGCACTTTTAATCATCATTATAATTGTATAGTACTAAACTTTAAAAAATGTCGTGAACAATTTTAGCAGTATTGTGTGTTTTTATTCACAACAGGAAAAAGGGGAGGCAGAAGAGGAGAAATGATCATGAACTTCTCACAATCCTCCAGACTCTACCTTACAACTACTTGGATTACAGACATGAATCACTACAGTCACAGATTTAGTTGGTAGTTGATGCCAAATCCAGGGCTTTGCAAGGGTTACATGATCACTCTCCAACCTGAACTACATCTCTAGGTCAGAAATTTTTTAACACTAGCAGGAGGATGAAGCTTTGAGATTAACAAAAGAATGTATATGTTAGATGTGTAGGTATAAAAGAGAATGGGAATCTGTTTGTAGTTGAGAAACGAGGCTTTGGGAATATCAAGTTGTATTTGAAGTTAATTGTGGTAAACTCATGTACAATTTTTAAGGGTCTCCTCAAATGACTTCTTTCCACAAGCCAGACATCATGTGAGCCTGGAATAGCAACAACAGAAGCTATGTAGGAATCTAAACCAAACCTGGCATTGGTAGATTTTGTTTGCATATAACTCCTTGCAAATGCACTTGCTTCACACACTTTCTGATATTTTACAAGCAGTTGCAATATATGGTTTTTATTTCTTTCCATGTGAGATTTTCCCTTAAGAATTTTAATTTTTTGAGAACTCAATTATATTTGCTTAAATTTTCAGGGCCACATCTGGAGGCTTTGCATTGGAAAGGATTTTAATTGGAGAAAGGAGAGAATAAGGGTAGACCAACCTTATTTTAATAAGAAGTAAGATAGACCCTTATTTTTTACTTCAGAATTCAAGAAAAAATTTGAGAAAAATTCTTACCTGTTTTTCTTCTCCCTTTCACCTTCTACCTTCATTGACTCAAAGCAGAAATAGGAAAAATATTTTGTTGTGTAACGTGTTCAGTCTATCTTGGGGGTGTTTAAGAATTCCACTTGGTAGACTCTACCTTGAAATCAGTTACATGTATTGAGCTTTCACTCACATCAGGCATGTGGAAGGCAATGAATGTAAAGAACATTTGTATTTTTGACTAAACTGCCTTTCAAGATGTGGATATGAAAAGTGAGAGCATTGTATAAAAGATTTTGGTGGAGACTTGTTTCCAAAGTCACCAGGCATTTCTTCTTGTAAAAATGTCATACTGTCCATCTGGAATTCAGTTTTGTGGTAAGAATTATGCCAAAGGATCTTGGACTTCTGAGCCAAAACAGATTTCATCTCCCTCTGCCTTCGAAGAAACGCCAACCCAAACATAGAGAGTAGCAAAATAATTGGGCTTCTTGGCAAGAAACATAAGATTTCCAAACTTTGCACTTAAACTTATTATTTCATAGGGGATCCTCATTTTGTCTTGCCCAATGATCCTTCTACAGCTTAATTTACCTTGAGACAGGGAATAGTACAGGTGTACTTTGGGTCACACTTTCAAAGATATTCAAGAGGAAGAATTCATTTTTGTCAAGGCTGAAGAATTTCACTGAGAGAATAGAACTGAACAGCATACAGCCTTTGCACTTATGTCTGTTAGGCATTTTTCAGGTGTCCTATGACAATATAGGCACACAGGTAAAAAACTGTTTTCAAAGAACAATCTAAAGTATCTTTATAAGAAACTCTAGCTCATGAAACTCTGAGAGTAAGAGTTTAGACCACAGGCAATTGTGACATTAATCACATGGATTATCCATTTCTTTTATTCAAGAATTATATAAAGACTTCTATGTTGACTAAATCACTACTTTGATATCCATATTGCTTTTTAAAATTACAATCCATATATATGTATATATACAATATTTTTTCCATTCACTTGTCAGACATATGCACTGTTTCTAATTTGTAACTCTAATGAATAAAGTAGTAATAAATATTTCACTCCTTGCTTTTTGTACATATCTTTCTTTTTTGGATAAGTAACTAAGTAGTTGTATTACTGGGATATATTCTTTTTTTTGGATAAGTAACTAAGTAGTTGAATAACTGGTATACCTGTTTTTTTTTTGATAAGTAACTATGTAGTTGAATTACTGGGATGTGTGGTGGGTGTTCACATAACCAGTTTTCTGAAGCAGTCCTTACTTTATCAGTGTATACTTTAAAAGGCTATTCTGTATTTGAGTGGTAAGATTTACTATGTCATTTTATTTTATATCTCATTGCCAAGATGGTTTAAAGGAAATCTCAACCTTCCTCAAGGTGATGAAATAATTCTTTAAAATGTAGTCTCAAATGACTACATGTTTTAGTGGTCATGGTTGTGTCTAAGGAGTTAAGAGTAATTTTTTTGCCACAATGGGGGAGGTGGGCAGTTTTCCAGTTTTCATGTCTTTGCTCACATATCATGCTTTTTTGAGTGGTATTATGCATTTCAAGAATATCAAGTTTCATTTCTAAATTCTTAGTTTAGTTCATTTGAACTACTCTTTCTCCTTATACAAATGCCACATGATTATGATATTTTCATAAAATGCCTTGTTAAATTCTGAAGTTAGTAACTCAGATAGGTTTATGTAAAATAATATTGTTTGTGCCTCATTACCATGCTTCCATGTTTGGTTTGCTGTTCAAATATGGAAGTTTTAAATAAGCTTCCGAATTGCTCTGAATTAGAGAATGAATTTGCAACATTCCATCTGCTAGAGAAACAGGCATGTTAACAATATTCTTATAATCCATGAAAATGGTATGCTTTTCATGCACTTCTTTCTCATCACAGTGGATTCTTTCTGCTTTGTATTCATAATTCTTTCTATATTTTTTCTTACTTCTATTTCTTTTTGCAAGAGATTGGGTGACAGAGTTCAAAGTTCAAAAACAGTTACTTTATATATTTTCTCAAAAGTGTCATTTATTTTTAATTCCATGAAAATATATATTGTCAGCTTATTACTCATGATAGAAAGTACAACTATAACAGTCATGCTTTTAAAGAGAAAAGAGGAGAGCAGAGATGCCAGCAGAGAAAGACACCAGTGGAGATGCAAAGGAAAGAGGACAACCATGCTGCTCTAAGAAAAGGTGTCAAGAGACATCATAGATAAGGGATGGGCTTGTATAGATAAAAAGCCTTCTTCATCTCGGCAAAATGTAAGCTTTCCAAAAAACAAGCAAGACAGAGACACTCACGATGCCTATCAAACTCTTAGAAACAGGAGAAGGGGAATTGGGCTGAGTATAAAGAAGAAAGCCAGCTAGGAACCAGCATTCATCTCTCACTGCCTTTTTACTGAGGAAGAGCTGTGACCTTGGTCACATTACAGCCACCATGCCTATTCCAGCACTAGGAGCAGTCCTGATGATATTCCCCATTTCATTTGTTCATTCTGAATTTGGTCATGGCTCTGTGACTTGTGAGTACTTCTAATCCAGCACCTCCAAAACAGTGGTTGCTTTCTCCCATTTCTACCTCTTGTCACCTAATGACAGAAAACCTTTCAAAGTAGTTCTTGATTATATTTATAGCTAGTACATTTTTTATTACAGTGTAACATGCATGCAACCTTAAGTGTTGGAGGAGAAATATGCTCAGAGTATATTAACCACTTGGCATGAAACTGCCTTGTATAGTAATAGTAATAAAAGCTTCCATATGTGTACATGCTTAGGAATTCTTTTAGAAGTAGAATATATCTGTTAAGCCTCCATTAATTTATCAAAACCTGAAAAAAGCTCCAATGTGAATATGAAAATTGGAGGTCAAGGTGTAATGGATATGTGGGGAAAGAGATAGGCTCTGAGATCATTGGCTTCTTCTGAACAGCGTGGATGCCAAGGCACGTGGAACGATGGAAGCTGACTGTGCAGGAAGTCTACACTGCTCATATCCATGCATAAACTATCTATGTTTATAAAACCTTTCCTTCTATTGACCTCTCAGCCACCAAACCCAAGGGTTGTGATTCTTCTGACTTCTAACATATGTGATTAGTCTTATTTTATTTTAAATTTTGTAAGAATGGACTCATACTGTACACACATTCTGTGCTGACATTTTCTTTTCAATATTATGCTGGAGAAATATAGCCATGCTGTTATGCATTATCATGCCTTCATTTCTCAGTGCCCTTCAGTGATCCTTAATTCATAGCCAGGATCTATTAATATAAAGATTGTCTCTCCATGAGTCCATTTGAAGAGATATTGGATAAATTCAGCTTGTAAGGAAAAAAAAAGTGAAAAGGGAAATAGTTTTATGTCATTATCCAACAAAACTTACCTGGCTCCCCATTTTAATAAAATAAAAGTAGCTATGAATTCTCAAGGCATGGTGATGCTTCTTAAATAGTCTTCCCCCAGACAACTCATTAATACTCCCTTACATTCTCTATCTGTCTATTCAGTCTTCATAACCATGTTGCTTCTCCTGTTCCTCAAAATTCTAAGAAGCCCTAGTAGGCTCTCTGCTCCAGTGTTTCCTGCCTGTAGAGAACTTAGACAGTTGTCTGCTTTGAATCCTCACCCTCTTCTTCCATTTTAATAGGTATCTTTTATGTAGAGTTTATCTTAATAAGCTTTCTTAACAATAAAAACTAGTACTTATTATACAACAATATAAATTTCTTGTACCTTAATCTAGTTCTTTCTATGGTCATAATATTTTGTCCCCTTTTAATATGTGTTATTTACCATACTTTCCTACTTTGGCTGTTACTACCATGACATGTATGTGAGGGCACTATTCATATGCTGGATTATGCTATTATGATTTTCATCATCTCTGAAGAGTGCAGCTTTTTTTTCCCCCTCTTTGGAAGTGTATATATTTTCTATGGCAAGAAGAGTGAGTGCATATGTCAATCAGTGCATCCTTAACCAAAAACTATCCTACATTAGTCTGTAAGTACTGCTCTCTTCTTCTGATAGATAATCCTTATGTGCACTTTCACTTTTCTTTCAACAAGACAACACTCAAGATAAGCAGCAATTTCCAATCATAAAAAATGATTTATTTATTCATCAAAAATTGATGACTTTTTAAATCCTATTTCAGTTGATCATCATCATACCTTCAAAATATTTTTGTCCTAAATAGGTTATTTACATTCAAATTTAAGATATGCTTTTGGAACAATCTGAACCAAAACATTAAATATAATATAAAGTTCATTAAGTGGAGGATCTTTAATTTAAAATTTTTACTAGTTACTGTTATTTACTTGTGAAATAATTTTGATTAGCATATAGTTATTATACATAATAATGAGTCTCATAATATTTTCATAAAGTACATAATATTTTAATTAATAGAAAAAAATGCCTGTAATAATGTACAGAGTATAATGCATATATAAGTTTATTCACTTAATGAATTTAGTAAATACTTACTATCTGCATTCTCCTGTAATTGTAATATCTGATGTTCCCTCATCTATGATTTGGTCTCTCAACAAGTTTACTAGTATAAAAATTAACATTATTGGGCAGAATCCCAGCGCACTCTGGAGCAGGGGCAGGTAAACTCTGCCCCTGACCACATCCACAGCTCCTGCTGAGGGAATTTGCATGGCTCTCACCACTACCTTGAACTGAGCAAACCAACTACAGGGGTCTCTGAAGGGCAGATTCAGACCCCGCCCAGAGGTGAGGAGGGGACACCAGGCCTAAGCACCTATATCCCAGCCTGGGAGGGAGAGTTGAGCTGCAATTGCTTCCAGTTCCACTCTTGGGACCAAGTGCTGTCTGCAGAGTCACAGCACACTCTGGAGCAGGGGCAGGTAAACACTGCCCGTCACCACACCCACAGCTCCTGCTGAGGGAATTTGCAATGCTACCCACAACAACCTCGAACTGAGCGAACCAACAACTGCAGGGGTCGCTGAAAGACAGAATCAGACCCTGATCAGAGAGGTGACAGGAGGCACACAAACCAGAGTGCCACAATTGCCCAGGACCCATCTAATCGTGAACCACTGAAGCCATGGGCAAATGTCAGTGCAAAAGATTACATAATAATACAAAGGACAACATGGTAACTCCAGAAGAGAGTGGCAATCTTACAAGTACAAGACCTGAACTGAGCAATGAAGAGGAAACAGAAGGAAGCAACACCAAAAATTCCTTTTTGATGATCATCAAAGCTCTCAAAGAAGATATGAAAAAAAGCCTTAAAGAAATAGAAGAAAATACAAACAAAAAATTGGAAGAGATGAACAAATCTATGAAAGAAACATGCCAGGAACTAAAAGCTGAAATAAAAGCT
>PVIH01029539.1:0-13488 GCA_004025045.1 Sigmodon hispidus
ATCTGCCAGGAGTGGAGGCTGAACTAAGCAACATTGGGACAGTGGGACCTTGGGACCGCCTGCCACCTGCCCAGGGAGGGGATGGGGAGATGTGGAGAAGAGAGAATGACCTGATATGGTGGGAAGGGGAAGGGACCTTGAATAAGGATATACAAGGATAGAAAGTGTGACTTCTTTGTTCATAATAATAAAATAAAATAAAAAAACCTAAAAAATAAAAAAAGAATTTAGGTTTAATTTTGCTATCTAAAAATTCACCAGTTTTTTTTATAATCTTCAATTTATCAGAACAAATTTATAATGTATGTTATTATGATTTTCTGGAATTTCATTCATATCTGTTATGTTTGCCTTTCAATTTCTAGTTTTATTGAAGTAGGTCTTCCCTTTTTTGTTTAATTTGGTTAACAATTTGCCAATTGTGTTTAATCCTTAAAATTAATTAATTGATTGACTTATTGAAATAAATAAATAAATAAATTTGCACTACAATTGTGTGTCAAAAGAATATTTTCCTTGTCATCCAAAATCTGCTGCCATCAGTCCACCCCTCCCCTGCTGCACCTGTCCTTACCCTAGTTTGTTTTGACTGATTCAGAACATGGTCCAGACTGGCAAATATGTATCAGCTCTATCTTTTCACAAATCTTCCAGAAACTGCCTTCTTCCCCCACATCATGAACTCTCTAACTTTTCTTAGGTCAGTGGCATCCAGAGTGGCAGTGCCAAAGTGACACAGATAGAAACATGCAGCTGGGGCCCAAACCAAATTGTGACTCTCTGGGTTTTAGTTCCCTCGTTCATCAAATGGCAGTATTAACAGGGTTTCTGCAAGGCTTGAATGAAATCATTTTGTGGTGTTTAAAGTAAGTCACATGACAGGTGCCCAGTAAATGAGTCATGTGTAACTCCTTAGGTATTTGGCAGAGAAACGGAGAGCCCCTCTCCTTATATAAATCAGTTTATATACAGGGCCTAAATGTGTATCCAGTCACTGGAAGAGCCAGTGAGGGTCACCAATCAGGGTCATTCAGCTTACACACAGAAAAGATGAATGTTACTTCAACCCTCACCTTTTGTAACCTCTTGTGGCTGCACCTGACTCACAAGTATACATGCTAGTCTTCTTATGCCTTTAAAGCCTTACATGAGCTGTGACTCATGACAATTTATTTCTACTGCAGAACTACATAAGGAAAAGAGTCTAATAATAGCTTTCTTAGACATTTCAGGAAGTAGCAGTTGCTTCAGAAGGCAGGGGTGATGCCAAGTTAGCCTCAGACACATCAGAATATTTTGATGTTCAATGAGTATATCATAGAAGCTCCAGGTCTACACAGAGGAAGCAGGGGAAGTTTTGTAAGTGTATAAGTGTGAACCATGCCTCCAACTTCAAGTCTTTTGCTGATAAACAGTTTTTATGTGTTTTGCCTGCCTGTACATATATGCACCAGATGCATGCCTGTGCCCACAATGATTAGGAGAAAACATCAGGTCCTCTAGAACTAGAGTTATTGGCAAATGTGAGCCACCCTATATGGGTGTTAGTTATCAAAACTAGGCATTCTTGAGGGGAAGCAAGTACTCGTCCATATCCCCAGCCCTAAAATTTTAAATGATTCAACAAGAAACACCATTCTATTAAGTCATCTTGAGTAGTCTCTAAGCTCAGTCATGATGTCAAATTACAGCATCTTGGCAATATATCAAATATAGTAAATATTTTTGCTTCCTTATTGTTAAAACAAGAGTACCAAAGAAGTCAAAAAATAGATAATAATTATAATGACCCTTGACTACTTATTCCTTGTTTGTCTTAACAAATATCCTAGGAGGAAATTACACATTTTATGTATATCACTTTTATCATTTTAAAACAAAACTGTCTTTAAATTCTTTTCATTGGCATCTCAGCTGCCAGAAAATTTAGTTATCTAGGTTCTCTCTCTGTGTTGTGGACTATGCATAGAATAGTTATTGTGCAGTTACCATGTGGCAGGGAGCTACAGAGTTCATATGCATTTTATCATTTACATTTCTATTGATCTGACCATTTTCTGATGAAGATACCGGGGTTCCAAAAGTTAAACTGGCCAACCCAGGAAGCCATTATTCTAACTTTTCTAGAGAAAGATAGAATTTAAAAGCTCTCCATAGAATCCAAAGCCCATAGTTTTGAGAGCTACAGTATGCAGTTCTGATTGTAATACAAGGAAAGGTCGATCTACCTGCTTCTCATCAGAAAGAGAGAGAGAGAGACAGAGAGAGAGAAAAACAGAGAGAGAGAGAGAGAGAGAGAGAGAGAGAACTTCTTTTTTCTATTGTTTTGTTTTTGATTCAACAGTCAGGAAACTCATACACAAAAACTAAGGTAAAATCTCATTCACTTTATGTTTTCTGTCATTTCTAACTTGACTTTTTATTCTTATGCTCTAGTTGAAGTATAGTTGTACAAACCTGATGATTGATCATTACATATTATTAAATAATTCCACAGAAGTCTAAGCCCTGACTTTGTGTCACTTATCACTTGTCTACTTGAAATCACCACCATGTAAAATAGTCAGAGAACATAAATAGTGAGAAGGAAGAGTTTTCTTAACTTTCTCAACAATTGAATATTTTGTTTATAAATTATTAATTTCCTGATTGCTATGCATGTGGCTCATATGCATATCTAGAATGTGGCCTCTTAAAAGTATTGTAAGAGAAAAATATTCAAGGTGATTCTGTGATAAATAATGCACATTGATCATAAGCACCCATCCTGAAAACCTATTAGATATATTGATCTGACTTTAAAAGGGAGTCTGCTGCTGATGGGACTGAGTGATTCACCACTTTCAAGAATAATGAAAACAGATACAAACTAAATGAGTCTTTGAGCATCCCAAGGACCAATGGAAAAGTTCACAAAGTGAGTGGTGTCATGAAAATCAGATTATATACACTTCTATTACTGAGCTGGTGACTTGTAAATCATTAGGTAAACCATTTAGATGGAATTGGATGGTCTCTAGGACATCTTACCTGTCATCAATAGCAAGTATATCTACAGAAACTGTTTAAGAAGTGCTTGAAGATATAAGGAAGAAATATACAGTGACCGTGGGAGAAAAAAAAAATCAGAGCTGTTCCATCCAAACACAGTTTTTTACTGGAGAATCACATTGCTTTCTGATTTAACAGCCCTATATTCTGAACTTGGTATTCCAACACATTATACAGTGAATTGTTTTGCCTGTATCCTCTGTAGCATGGACCCTGAACAACTGCCTTTCTCCACTTCAAAACTATACCTCACCTTAAATTTACCTTCTTCTGGGTTCCACACTCCATATCCCTTGTCAGTTTCCTTGGAACCTTGTAGCCTCTTCCTGCCAATGCTTGCTTCCTGGTTTATAAACCATCATGGTTCTTCCCTTTGACATGGCACTTTGCCCCAGCTGGAACTTCTGATGTTTGTAGCAGCAACTAGACTAAATTCTCAAAGTCTGCTACTGCCTGAGAATCTAGTCTACTGATAGACCACACACTTCTCTCTCAACTTTGGTCATCCATGACTGCAACTGCTTGAATATGACTTCTGGGAGTTTTATGGCTCAAAGTTTCCATTTCGTTTTAGGTTTTCCTGTGATGGATTTCCTCATCATTTTATGCAAATTTTATCATGTTCAGTTTCTAGATGAACACTTAACTTTTTCAACCACGATATAGTTCTCTTGTGAGTTTTTCACACTAAATGGAAATGTGTCTTCACACTTAATGGGAATGTGTCTTTCCTGCTGATTGAAATATCCATCTGTGCCCTGGTCTAGTAGGCCATATTAGTCACAGTACATACATTTGAATTGACTTGTCAGACTTGCCAAGGGTATCAAAGCATCTCTCTGAGATCCATGGGGACTGCTCAAGTCTACTTGGGTCTTATAAACTCAGAAGCTCATTGCATTCTGTTCTTTTTATAAGATTCTTTAGAAAATATAGATCTTTAACCTGATCACTGTTATATATAAATTTACCTAACACTAAAGTTATTTTTTTAAAAAAAGCCATATGGAAGCCAAATACTTTGTAACTTTCACACACACACACACACACACACACACACACACACACACACACACACATTTGATTAGAGTTATTCTACTTGGAGAATAATGTTCCTGTCAGGTTGCCAGGTAAAAGCCCAGTGCCAGATGTGGAATAGCTACCCTTGGTTTATTGGTCAGAGAAGTCCCAGAGACTCTCACAACAATGGAGGCTATTGTTATTTCTCTTGTCTACTCACCTGGACTTGGTGGGAAGACCCTGTTGCTGGAGTATGGTGGTTTAAAATAAAATGGTCCCCAAAGAGAATAGCACTATTAAAAGGTACAGCCTTGTTGGAGAAAGTATGTCACTATGGAGATAAGCTTTGAGGTCTCTTTTTCTCAAGCTTGCCTAAGTGTGACTATAGTTCACTTCCTATTGCCTATAAGATGGAGCACTCTCAGCTTCAGCACCATGTCTGTCTGCACACCACCATGCTCACCATCATGATGATAACAGACTAAACCTCTGAAACTGTAAGTATGTCACCAAAATTAAATGTTTTCTTTATAAGAGTTGTTGTGGACATGGTGTCTCTTCACAGAAATAAAACCTTAACTAAGACATGAAGATACCACATACTTTCATCATACAGCATGAAGAAATCAAGCTACTGCTAATCTGGGAACTTTCTCCTACTGGCTAGTTTTCATAACACTGAAAGACATTGTGCAGATAGCTAAGGAATAAAAGTCAACAGTCTTATCAAACTATAACCACACCAGCTACGATAATGACCATTCTAGCAAGATATGCCAACTGGTGTAATAGTGGCATGACTGCAATGGGCTAACCAACTGTATTCTGATTAGATCAAGGCCCAGTGCATCGCAGGAATTCATGCTTAAAACTATAAATCTGCCCTAGAACTTGTGAATTTGGAGCTTGTAGATCCTAGAGGCTAACCTACTGCTATTATTTTCCTAAATTGACATTTTATAAAACCACCTTCTAAATATATGTTTTGTACCCACATATTAATGGGGAATTTAGTCCTCATCAGAAAAGCAACTTTATGTAGTGGAGGATAGATAATACAGACACAAAACTTATCAAAGTGGTCTGTGGAATGAATGTCAGAGGTTGGGAATGACTAGACCAAAACAGTGTCTTCTGAACATGATAGAACCAATGTATTCCTAAACTCATGACAGCTATAGTTTCTGCATGAGACCTACACAAAGCACAGAGGAGAGACAGGCACAGAATCCCCCACCCCTAGCTAAGTAGATATTGGCTGCTAGAGGAGAAAGAGTCATTTTTCTTCAGGGTTATGGCCAGAGAACAGAGCCACACTTATAAATCTATGGAGTACATTCATTGAACTCAGTGGATTGTTAAAAATCTCAATGGAAAACAAGAAACTGAGAGAAGAATTAAGGAAAGGGTTATCAGGGAGCAGTTGTACGAGTGAGGGTCAAAAACTACCAACTACTGTATGTCAGGCACATATGAAATTATCAAGGGATAAATTAAAATACTATATTAAAAATGTATGTATTCTTTCATTTTTGTTTTTTTTAAGACAAGGTTTTCCTATGTAGCACTGGCCCCTGGAACTTGGTCTATAGACCAGGCTGGCCTTGAACTCACAGACATCTGCCTGCCTTTGCATCGCAAGTGCTGGGATTAAAGGCATGTGCCACCACCACTCGGCATTATGTACTCTTTCTAAAATAAGAATTTTTCTATTTCACCAAAGCTTTAAAAGAGGTAACAGGCCTATTTTAGTGACTAGAAAGATACAAAATCTATTAATGTCTTAGAAATGTAACAAAAAGATAAAAAGAAAGGATGTTTTTGTTGAGGATAACAATCTAGATTTTCAGTTCTTCTTTTTTTTTTCTCTACATGGACATGCCATGCTCATTCTTCCATACAGAGGCTGCTTGTCTGGCTCCTACCAGTATACTCATTCTGCTGCAGGTTATTTCAGCACCTTCATTCACTTCATTTTTATACCAAAGCAGTGAGACTCCCCTACTTTTGAGACCTGGCCTACCAAAGAAACACATTGCAAACAACACTTTATAGAAGACACTTTAGCATCTCCTAACTTGGTTTCTTTCATTAGCCTAACATTTAAAAATAGAATATACTTTATGGTGGTGTAGAAGCTTGGCGTGGCACAGGTGTCATGTTGAGGGGCAGGAGGGAGAAGGCAGTTTGAACAAGGGGATACATGAATAAAGAATATGATTTTATTCATAATAACAAAAATAAATAAAAAGAAAGAAAATATCAGTAAATGAGTAACTCTTAGCAACGAAATAAAAAGTCGTTGGTTACTTGTATATGAACCTTCCCTGAAAGCCTGGTGGATCTTCATAAAAGCCATGAGTGCAATGTACTTAGAACCATTAAAAGGAGAACCCATAGCTTGTACTCTAAAGCTTTTAATTGTAGGCAATTGCCTTATTGATACACCTGCTATACCCAGCTGGCAAAACTGAAGTACTGCCTCTTGTCCCTCAGCTGGACAAAGTCAAACCAGTGCCCCAGCAAGTGTAGGTTCCCAAAGCTTTTAAGCTAAACTTTGTTAGTGGAGCTATATTTTCATAATCATAGTACAATATACTAAAAACCCATCTTATAAAACAATCTTTAAGTAGAGCCACAAACATAATAAGTTACATCAGGCCATAAGGCAACAACAGTGCCATCTTCTGAATCACTCTGGTGAACATTTTTTTTTTCTAGAGTACTGCAGAAAGAAGTATCAGAATTTATTAGTTCTACTAATGTTTTTAATGCAGTAATTACCACAGGACCCAACTATAGCACTACCAAAAAGATACCCAAAGAATCAATGACAGCACTCCATGGGGATATGTGCATATCCACATTTTCTACAGCTCTGTTCACAGTGGCTATGGCCAGGTCATATCATCAGCCTAGATGTACATCATCAGATAAATGGATTTAGACAATTATTATCTATTATGGAGAATTCAATCACATTATTTTAGGAAACTGGATGGAATTGGGATCAGCCTCTTAAGTGAAATGAAGACTAAGCATTCATTAACACTATAAAATCTGGCACAAACTCAAAGATTCACTTGAAGGGTACAAATGGAGCTTTAGTGCCAATGGCCCAGTTAATTGGGGCATATAATTCCTTAGCAAAACTGCCAAGTAAAATTGATTCCAGAAATGTTCCTTTGTGAGAATTTGACCACAATGAAACTAAGGCCAGTTTTTCTCTATCTTAGAGAGCAGTATACTCTGATATAGAATATGGCATGGGCCAGACACACATATGGAAGAGAATAAAGTATCTGCCATGTGCCATATGAATACTGGTCCTAGTTTAGAGCTGGTGAGTTTCCAAAAGTTCCTGTCACCTATCTCTTTGGGTTTCATCATCATCATTTTGACCCCTTTGGTCATATAATCTCTCTGTGAAAATCTTATCCACCTATTCACAAAGTCCTATTGAATCAGGTCTCATCTCAATAAATGCTTAATGAACATTCAAGGTTGCACAACAAGTGGAAGGGGGTATAGATACTGATTCTTGGGGCCCAACGTTGGCAGAAACATGCTTCTTGGAACAGATTACAAGATGAAGACTTTCAAGCAGAAACTCTATTGAAGTGTGTTACTGGGGTCTTCATATGGAAGAAGAAGAATCAAGTGATATGCAGTCATAAAAGTAAGTTGTTCTCCAAAGGGCAAGGAGTTTGTATGAACTCTTACAGAGTTTTCAAACAGAGGGAAAGAAGCCAATATTTTTGCAAAACATGACTAGTCACTGGAAGATGAGGTGGCTCCTTTCAGCTAAGGCCGGTTTCCAAACGGGAAGACATGGAAGGAGACATTATAAACTTTCAGGCCCTGGGAGATTAGACGCCTTGAACTGAAAGGCAAACAGGAGACCCAAGCAGCATACCACACTGTGTAAAACATCAAATGAGAGTATAGAGAAGTTTTCATTTTGGGGGTGCATGAAGGGTCCAGTTATTTTTCTGTTATACAACTCAACCTTAGAACATTTAAACAGCTTTGAGTCTCTAAAATGAATCATCGCATTTTAATTGGAAAAATGGAAGTTTTTGCTTAGTCAATACAAATAATTATTGTTCTTTGAAGATATTTCAAAATACCCTCAAGAAGATGGAATCAGGCTTGTGACAGCAATGAGATAAACTATGAAGCCAGTGCTATATAGGGTAGTTTTCCATTCTCATTGGGATTTCCCTAAAAAGGTATTTTTCTGCATATGAAGTCTAAGCATTTCTCTGCAGTAACCTGAAAACCACTGACAACTTTATTAGAAAAAAAAGCTCAAGAAAATTAAGTAAAAATATTTACTAAACAAAAGTTATATCTGTTTCTATGATGAATTTCCTCCATGCATTATCACCCCAACCCTCAAAACAACTTAATTATATATGTTACTATTAATAATATAATAATAATATTGCCATCATTATGCACAAGAGAAAACTAATTCACAGAAAAATTAAAATAATCTACTTAGTCACATAGAATATATATGACAGAGCCCAAATCCCAAACAATTCTACCAAAAGTATACATGTAGAAAGTTATTCTGGATATTCTCCATCTCTTCTCATATACATTCCCTCTCCACTTGTCTCCATCTACTCTGTGCTCCATGTAGGTGACTTCTATGGACTCCATCACCTAAGCTCTATTATCTTCCTATATCCAGTTCAGATGATTTCCAGACATTATAAGCAAAAAATTCAGAAAGTAAGAAGAGTCTAGGCACAGAGTATGCAACCTGATTTACTCTGTTCAAGATAACAGCTAGATATCATATCTTTCCTTTAATAAAGGTTTTTCTATACCTGGGTATGTACCTGGGTTCTGATAAGCAATTTTCCTCTAAACCACTGTTGATATTTCTAAGATAATTCCCCAATTTTTGTTCAGTTCCGTTAACTCTCAGTGATTTCACCTTCTCAGACTTCAGACTCCTGCAGTTATCTAAAAATATTAGAACCAAAAGTTTAAATTTATATTCTGTTCTAACTGATATGATAAAATCTAGTGCCAATTCACTATGTTCCACCTGGGATGTGAACCACTATTTTGTCTATTGTATTTGTACCATGTAAGTCCCTTAGTCAAGAAGAGCCTCTCAGTTATCATACTAGTTACTTCATACCTTGGTCATATCTGGTAACCCTTATGTAATAAGTAATACTATATCTCAAAGCCTTTGTGAGTCATCTCATTTTGTTCCATCAAGTAGGCAATGAGTCATCTCTCATTAACTGAAGAAGATAACAGGGAACTTTAAAAGAAAAACCACATCTTAATAATTGTTATTATGCTTTAATAATTGGTGTTTAATTATTTTATCAGTTTTTTACTATATAATTTGTATATAGTACTATATAATATTGTACTATAATTTGAGTAATTGAGGGAAAACATTGTTTATGAAGTTACTAGGCAGTATCAAAACTGACTATAACTCTGGTAAATAAGTCAAAATTTTCAACTCCCTGGCATCTTTCTATGCCAATACATACTGTGGAATAATCTTTTTGTAAACGGTGAAGATTTGCCAGTATGATCAGTTTAATAATGCAACTGACTAACCAATAGCTGAACAAGACTAAGTTATGTGGAAAATCCAAATTGAGAATTCTGGGAAAGAAAGAGGTGAAGTTAGGAGTAACTAGCCAGATACAGAGAGAGCAGGAAATGAATGTGTTGTGCTAATAAAATACCACTATGTGGCAGAACATAAATAAGAAATATGAGCTAACTTAAAATGGAAGAGCTAGTTAGTAACAAGCTTGAGCTATTGACCAAGCATTTATAACTAACATTAAACCACTGAATGATTTTTTGAGAGCTGCTGTGGGACAGAACAACTCTGCCTACAAATACATAACATACTAAATTTGGTCTTTGAAATTCAACACTACTGGCATTTTAGACAGGAAAATACTTTGTTGTTAGCAATCTCTTCACTTCTAACAAGTAAAAAGGTCTCCAAAGAAGATGAAATATCCTCTGTTCACAACCACAGCCTGTAGCCAATGGAGAGAGTGTGGAAAATATAAAAGTAATCACATAAAAAAATGAAAAAAAATAAGGAGACAACTGGAGCAGAGGAAGAAGGAAGATTTGAAAAAGGAAAAGCTTAAGGTCTTACCACTAATAATTCAAAGCCTTTAATAAAAGCATTTATTGTAATTTTATACTCCTAAAAAGATAAAATTTGTTTTAATTTTTAATCTACTTCTTTACCAATTTCATTTTTTCTTCACACACTTCACCCAAAAGAAACTATCATTTTCTAACCCTCACTGCTTGCAAATTAAAAAAAAAAAAAGCTCAATGAAACAAGGTTATTCCTAAACCTTTCAGCTCTCCTAATCTATAACTTTTAATCAGTACTGTGGTTGGAAAGTGATTACTCAGATGGGCGTCTTTTTTACATTTGAGAAATTAAAACACCAACCATGAAAGACTATGATGATTTTCTTACTTACACAACCATAATCCTTTTTGCTTATGTCCACACTTGTGCTATCATACTTCTTTTGGTTTGTGGGGTTTGGGTGTGTGTGTGTGTGTGTGTGTGTGTTGGAGTGTAGAGGTTTCTCAAAGATTCCAGAACTTTTACCTAGAATAAATAAAACAAGAATAACTTTATTATTTAAAAAAAAGGAAGCTCACTCCAGTGATAGGATAAAGAAACCTGAATGTCATACTACTATCTGGACCATGTTCAAGACCCACAGCAGAAATCCTTTATTAACACTGTAACATTTTCATTATTGATTGTGTCAAGAACAAAAATGTTACATTTGAGGTCTAAAGTTTCTCACTTATCAGATGTGATTGTCCAGACACATTAGTATCACTGATAATCGGAATGTTTCCTTGTAGTTTTCATACACCAAACAAATGGAAACAGAAGCAGACAGTTAGTTTATAGGATACAATAGCCTGCTTAAACTAGAGTGTCATGAATGAGTTTGTAACGAGGCTGTATAGATGATATTCCAGTGAGAAGATGAGGCATATCTACACAGATCATAAAATAAAATGAAGTTCAAATATATTTTCAAGCCACAAACAAAATGTTGGCTTAAAATGCTTCTTCTCTCTGGGTGAGACCCAGAGATCTAAATCCTGAATGTCAAATATTAAAAGACTAAGGCTAACTAGCTCTCAAAGGGAAGGACAAAATACATGTGTTTCTCCTGGCATCATCACAAGCACTTGCCACTCTGAAAACTAACCAGTATAGCCAGTTCATGATCACACTTTCAGATGAAATTTTCAGACATGTTACTTATAATAAAACACTTAACTCTGCCATATCCTAGGATCAGAAATGTTATCTGGGCTTCTAGTTTTATGTATATTTTAAAAGAAGTTATATGTTGTAGAATATTTGGACCACAAATATATACATAATATACAAAGGGTTTTTCTAGACAGTCATTCTCTGTGACATAGAGAGAGGCACTTTTTGGAGAGGTATACTTCTGGAATTGGCAAACAATGCTCAGGATTATTCTTTTTATATTTAAGAGGATTTTGGCTGCTACATAAGATGCAAGAGTATAATCAGATATCTCAGACTATAGGGCCTCCACAGAGTAACAGGCCATGCTACTAAGATGACAAAACTATATGGATGGGAAATACAGAGTTTAAAATGCATCAAAGGAGTGATGCTCAATATCCACCCAAATATTGAAAAAGAGAGAAAGATCAAACTCAGCAAGTAAATTTGAATGTCAAAGATCTCAGCCTGGTAGTTCCATAAGCAAAATTTGGTAAATAGATACAATTAGGTTAGAATAATATTTTAGAGATTTTAATGAAATTATTGTTAGTAAGACTGTGCAAGTCCCTATTCCTTGCTGTTACCTGATATTTATATTGATCCATCTCAATCATTTTGGTATTAAACAATGCAAGTGTACATATTTTTGTAAATTTGTGTTGGATTCTTGGTCATGAATAGAATGATTCATTGTTTAAGTACAAATAACCATGTGTTAAGGGATGCGAAATAGCTCAGTCAATTATAGAAGAACTGGAGAAATAGAGGAAGAACTTTTAGGCAGAAGCAATGTGGTTTCTAGAATAGGAACCCTCTGTTAAAAATGCTGCCTGGTTCCCACACAGGAGCAAGAAGGCTCAGAGCTGGACACTCACTCTTTCTCTGATATGATCACTGTAAGAAATTACAATCCATTTTAGTGGAGTATAGATTTTCAAAGTATGATCTGATAATTCTTTGGATTTCAAAGGTGTCTGTTGTTATGTCCTCCTTTTCATTTCTGATTCTATTAATTAGGGTATTCTCTCTTCCTTTTGATTAGTCTGAATAAGGATTTATCTATATTTATCTTCTTGACATTCTCAAGGACCCAACTCTTTGATTCATTGATTTTTTTCTATTGTTCTCTTTGCTTCAATTGCATTGACTTCAGCCCTAAGTTTATTTCCTGCTGTCCCCTCCTAGGTGAGCTTGCTTTTTACTTGAAGAAGACCCCAACATTAACCCACACACCTATAAACACCTGATTTTTGACAAAGACCAAAGATATTCAATAGAAAAAAATGATAGTATCTTCAACAAATGGTGTTAGCATAACTGGAGGGCAGTGTATAGAAAAATGCAAGTAGATCCATATCTATTACCCTGCACAAAACTCAAATCCAAGTGGGTCAAAGACCTCAACAGAAACCGAGCTACACTAAACTTGATAGAAAAGAAAGTGGAAAATATGCTCTAATGCACTGGCACAGGCGACCACTTCCTAAATATAACAACAGTAGCACAGACACTAAGAACAGCAATCAATAAGTGGGACTTCCTGAAACTGAGAAGCTTCTGTAAGGCCAAGGACACAGTCAATAAGACAAAACGACAGCCTGCAGAATAGGAAAAGATTTTTACCTACCTTAAAAGTGACAGAGGATTGATCTCTAAAATATATAGAGAACTCAAGAAACTAAAACCCAAAACCCTTAATAACCCAATTAAAAAATGGGGTTCAGAACTAAAAAGGGAATTCTCAGCAGAATTAAAATGGCTGAAAGGCACATGAAAAAGTGCTCAACATCTTTAGCCATCAGAGAAATGCAAATCAAAACAACTTTGAGATACCACCTTACACTTGTCAGAATGGCTAAGATTAAAAACTCAGATGACAACCTATGCTGTGATACATCTACACAATGGAATACTACTCAGCAGTAAAAAAAAAAAAAAAAAAAAAAAAAAAAAAAAAAAAAAAAAAAAAAAAAAAAAAAAAAAAAAAAAAAAAAAAAAAAAAAAAAAAAAAAAAAAAAAAAAAAAAAAAAAAAAAAAAAAAAAAAAAAAAAAAAAAAAAAAAAAAAAAAAAAAAAAAAAAAAAAAAAAAAAAAAAAAAAAAAAAA
>PVIH01029540.1:0-13487 GCA_004025045.1 Sigmodon hispidus
TAATGCAATATGTGATATAATGTATAATATGCAACAATGTAATAGATATATAATCATATATAACACATATAATATATATCTCATGCTATAATATATAATACATATAATAGATATTATAATTAGACATGCAATTTATATAACAGATGTTATATAATGTGTTATAATATATATCACATAACAAAATGCATTTAGTAGACAATATAGAATAATATATAATCTGTATGAGATTATGATATAATACAATATAACAGATAATGTATGCAATTGATAATACATAAATACCCATGGTAATATTAGGCTTCTGGCTTGGACTTTTGGGTCTAGCCCTGAGGTTCTGACCCAATGTCTGGCAGTCCTGCAGACCCACAGTTCCACAGATGCACAGACCTTCAGAAACACACAGATTCTTTTTTTATGTGTTTTTTTTTCATTTTTTTTATTATGAATAAAGAAGTCACATTTTCTATTCTTGTATATACTTATTCAAGGTCTCTTCCCTCTCCCACCACATCAGGTCATTCTCTCTTCTCCACATCTCCCCATACCACCCCCAGCATGGACAGGAGATCCCAAGGTCCCACGGTCCCAATATTGCTTAGTTCAACCTCTACTCCTGGCAAATCTAGTTTTCTCCCCCAACTGAGTCAGGTGTTCCTCTAGGGGGAGTGGGATCCAAGGTGTCAGTCCAAGGTGCAGAAACATACAGACTCTTACATTAATTTCACACTGATTGACCTGGGGCCCAGGCATATAACTTGCTAACTTGCTAACTCTTTTCTCATAGACTAACCCATGATTCTTGGTACCTTTTCTCAGAGCAGCATAGTTGTCCAAAGACTCTGCTGGTTTCTCACTGTGATGTCTCTTTTTCTCTGCAGCATCTCTGCTGGCTTCCCTGAGGTGTATCTACTCTGTGATATTCCTAAAATTATTTTTAGTCTGGTAGCCCTGTACACACTTCCTGTCTGCCTCTGGCCAATCAGTTTTTTTTATTAAACCTGTAGGAGGGACAAATATTTGCAATGTACCAACATAATCCCACTACAACACACATAATATATATTCTATGTATGCATATAAAATCTGTGTTGCCTTTTTGACTATGTCCCTGGATTCCAAACGTAAGCATTGATGCCTTTCTTCTGTTTGGCAATTTTGGTGTTTTCCTGTATCCTAAATGTCACCAACTGCTTCCAGCTGAATTTGTTCTTTATCCCACTGGAGGCCAAAATAGATCATGCTGAGGGTCAGATACAGGTGGAATACAAGGGCAATGTAGTCTCTCTTGAGGACGGTCAGGTCTCCAGATGTTAGTGTACACTCTCAGTTTTCTTTAGTCCAGAGATTGTTTCTCTACCTGCCCTGTACCTACTACAAATTTAGGGATTGTACAATAAATACTTAGTCTTTTTGATTTTTGTTTTATTAAAAGATTCTTGCATACTTATTAAGGTATGACATTGATTTATCAAGATTCAAATATCAATGGCCAAATGTTGACAGACAGCAATGCAAATAAATGAAGATAAATAGCCCCAAAGCGTATGCAAAGTGTATGAAATCCTTGGGATTTCACGTCTATCATATCAGACTTATACATTATGGTCTCATTTGGTCACCAATGTTTTCTGCATACATAGATTATTGCATTCTATAAATTACTGGATTCATATTAATTAACATAAAAAAATTTAAAATTAGTAATTGAACTTCTTCCATAATAAAAACCTCTTAATATGCCAATTCTCTCCATATCTCTATGGTAAATCTTCCCCATAGATTTCTTCCTGACAGTATTCTTTTTTTTTCTCAAGTTGTACTTACATGTTTAGGAATGTACATGCATATACATATGATGTATATATGTGTTTTAACAGCATTTTTTTAAAATAGACCATGAACTTGAAAGGCAGGAGGAGTTATGGGGGGAGGGATTTGAGGGAGAAAAGAAAGGGGAAGTGATGATGTAAGTACATTTATAATTTCAAGAAATAAAGGAAATAATTAAAACAGAGACAAAGAAAAAATTAAAAATTTGCTGTCTCATTTTAAAAATATTCTTCTGTGTCAGAGTCCCTGGAACTGGACTTACAGGTTATTGTACACCACATTGTGGGTGCTGGAATTTGAACCCAAGTAACCCCAGAGCCATTTCTCCAGCTCCTTTTCCTTTAAATAATTTTTTTTTAGTTTTTACTTTTGTTTTAGTTTAGTTTCCTATTTTGTGTTCTGCAATCTTTTTCATGTGCATTAAACACTGGAGAACAGGCATTTCTTAAACAGTATTTTCTTAATAAATTTATAATATTGATAGGATAGTCTTATTATCTGGCTCTGGCTATAGAATGATGATAGCACAGAAGTAAGATAAAAATAAAAATAGTACAACATAATAAATTTATTTAAAAAAATCTCTTCAACTCTCATGTCTAAGTGGTCATTTGCCAGTTTATTTTAGTTATTAAGGCTTCAGCAATGCATTAGATAAAGATGGAATATCTACAGCTAACATCCCCCACACACTCCGGTGCTCATTGAACATTCTAGAAGCTTATAAGGAGCACAGGACAGAGAGATATGGGGAGGTGAGCAGTTCCCGGCACCTGGACCACCCATCTGGAGACTGGAGTCAATCCCTAGGGTCTGATCTCATACTCTCCCTAGCAGACAGGAGCTAGGCTTTGGCTGTGAGGGGCTCCTCCAGCCACACCTAAAAGAGGGGACATTGCAAGTCTGGACCCCGTCTCCAGGGTGAACTGCATCATCAGAGAAGGACAGAGACTTTAAATTCAGACTCCTGTCCAGAGCAGAGTCAGAGATCCAGCAGAATCCTTGTTCAGAGGAGACACACAAACCCTCTTGCTGCAACTGACTAGGAGCTGACGAATCACAAACCACTGAAGCCATAGGCAGATGCAAAAACACATATAACAGTATAAAGATCAACAAGGCAACAGCACAAGAAACTGGTGGTTCTACAACTACAAGACCTGAACAGAGCAATGAAGAGGAAACAGAAGGAAACAACACCAAAAACACCTTTATGAAGATTATTGAAGGATTCAAAGAAGATATAAAAAATTGCTTTAAAGAAATAGAAGAAAATACAAAAAAAATTGGAAGAGATGAACAAATCGTTGAAGAAAAACAAGAAAAGGTAAACCAAAAAAAAGAAGAAGAAGAAAGAAACATGCCAGGAACTAAAAACTGAAATAGAGGCAATAAAAAGGCACAAAATGAGACATAGATGGATAAAAAAAATCTGGGGTACCAGGTGCTGTCTGTAGAGCGTGTCCTAACCTACTCTGTAGCAGATAGAGATAAACTCTGACTCTCACGGTCCCCCAGCTGCAGCCTAGGGAATTTGCATGGCCACCCTGCCTCCAACTGCTAAAACAGAGAAGGATTGAAGACTTGAAATTCAGTCCACTGCCCAGAGCAGAGTAAGAGATTGAGCAGAACTTTTGTTCGGAGGTGACAGGAGACACACAAGCCTGAGTACCACAACTGACCAGGAGCCACTTAATCATGAACCACTGAAGCCATGAGCAGACACCAGTGCAAAAATTTACATAATAATTTAAAGAACAACAAGGTAACTTCAGAAGAAAGAGGCAATCCTACAACTATAAGATCTGAACTGAGCAATGAAGAGGAAACAGAAGGAAGCAACACCAAAATTCCTTTATGATGATCATTGAAGCTCTCAAAGAAGATAAGAAAAATTGCCTTAAAGAAATAGAAGAACATACACCAAAAAATTGGAAGAGATGAAGAAATCTATGAAAGAAAACCAAGAAAAAGTAAACCAAAAAATGAAAGAAACATGCCAGGAACTAAAAACAGAAACAGAAGCAATAAAAAAGGCACAAAATGAGGCAAAGATAGAAATAGAAAACATGAAGAAAAGAGTTGGAACCACAGATACAAGCATAACAAACAGAGTTCAAGAGATGAAAGAATCTCTGAAGTGGAAGACTCAGTAGCTCAAATAGATATATCAGTCAAAGAAAATAGTAAAACTAAAAAGCCATAACTCAAAATGTTAAGGAAAACTGGGACACCATGAAAAGACCTAATTTGAGAATAATAGGAATAGAGGAAGGAGAAGAATACCACCTCAAAGGCAAAGATAATGTTTTTAATAAAGTCATAAAAGAAATCTTCCCAAACCTGAAGAAGGAAATGCCTATAAAGATACAAGAAACTTACAGAACACCAAATAGATATGACCCACCAAAAAAGTCAGTGAGCCACATTGTAATCAAGTCACAAAACATACAGAGCAAAGAAAAAAAATTTAAGAGCTGCAAAAGAAAAGGGCCAACTTACATATAAAGGCAGACCCATCAGAATAACACCTGACTATTCAATGGAAATGATGAGAGCTAGAAGGGTTTGGTCAGAAGTTATACAGACACTAAAAAAGCATGGCTGCCAAACTAGAATACTATACCCTGCAAAATTATCAATCAACACAGATGGAGTAAACAAGATATTTCATGACAAAGTCAGACTGAAAGAATATCTATCTACCAATCCAGAGCTACAGAGAGCATTAGAGGGAAAATTCCAACCTAAGGACCCCAGATACACCCATGAAACCACCAACAATCAATAATGTCACAAAAGAATACTCCAGAGAAAGGAAATACAAACAAGTTACCACCAAAAATGGCAGGAAATATGAATCAATGGTCACTAATTTCCCTTAATATCAATGGACTCAACTCTCCTATAAAACATCACACACTAATAAGATGGATACAACAACAGAAGCCATCGTTCTGTTGCCTACAAGAAACACATCACAACTGCAAGGACAGACACAGGCTTAAAATAAAGGGCTGGGAAAAGATTTTCCAGTCAAATGGTCCTAAGAAACAAGCAGGGGTTTGCAATCCTAATATCTAACAAAGTAGACTTTAAGCTAAAAGCAATTAAAAGGGACCAAAATGGTCACTACTTATTCATCACAGGAAAAATTGGTCAAGAGAAGATTTCAATCCTGAATATTTATGCCCCTAATGTAAGGGCACCTACTTATGTAAAAGAAACACTGCTAAAGCTCGAATCCCACATCAATTCTCACATCGTAATAGTGGGAGACTTCAATACCCCACTTTCAACCCTGGATAGGTCAACTAGACAGAGACTCAACAGAGAAATAAGGAGTCTAAAAGAGTTTATGATGCAAATGAATTTAATAGATATCTACAGAAGCTTCCACCAAAATGTAAAGGAATATATATATATATATATATATTTCTCAGCTACTCATGGAACTTTTTACAAAACTGATCACATGATTGGTCATAAATCAAATATCAACAGATAAAAAAATGGAAATAATCCCTTGTATCATTTTGGACCAATAGAGTCTGATGTTAGAGTTCAACGACATCAAAAATCAAAGAAAGCCTACCAACTCATGGAAACTAAACATCACTCAGCTGAACCATCTCTGGGTCAAGGAAGAAATTAAGAAAGAAATCAAAGTCTTCCTAGAATTTAATGAAAATGAATCCGCAACATATCCAAACTTGTGGGACACAATGAAAGGAGTCTTAAGAGGAAAATTCATAGTGCTAGATGCCTACATGAAAAACCAAGAGAAAGCCCAAACTAGAGACCTAACAGCTCAGCTGAAAGCCTAAGAACAATTAGAAGCAAACTCACCTAGAAGGAGTAGACGGCAGGAAATAATCAAACTTAGAGCTGAAATCAATACAATTGAAACAAAAAGAACAATACAAAGAATCAATGAATCTAAGAGTTGGTTATTTGAGAAAGTCAACAAAATAGATAAGCCCTAGCCAAACTAATCAAAAAACAGAGAGAGAGTATCCAAATCAACAAAATCAGAAATATAAAAAGGGACATAATAACAGACCCCCAGGAAATACAGAGAATTATCAGGTCATATTTTGAAAATCTGTATTCCACAAAAATGGAAAACCTTGAAGAAATGGACAGCTTTCTGGACAGGTAACATCTACCAAAATTAAATGAATATCAAATTAATTACCTAAATAGGCCTATAACCCATAAAGAAATTGAAGCTGTCATTAAAAGCCTCCCCAAAAATAAAAGCCCTGGTCCAGATTTTTTTCAGTGCTGAATTCTACCACACGTTCAAAAAAGAATTACTACCATTACTCCTCAAACTATTTCACACAGTAGAAACTGAAGGAATATTGCCATGTTCCTTTTATGAGGCAACAATTACCCTAATACCCAAACCACTCAAAGACACAACAAAGAAGGAGAATTACAGACCAATTTCCCTCATGAATATTGATGCAAAATTTCTCAACAAAATTTTGACAAACAATATACAACAATGAATAAAAAATATCATCCACCATGACCAAGTAGGCTTCATCCCAGAAATGCAGGGCTGGTATAACCTACGAAAAACTGTAAATGTTATCCATTATACAAACAAACTAAAGGAACAAAACCACATGATCATATCCTTAGATGCTAAAAAAGCCTTTGACAAAATCCAACACTCCTTTATGATTAAAGCCCTGGAGAGATCAGGAATACAGGGAGAATACCTAAATATAATTAAGGCGATTTACAAGAAGCCGACAGACAGTATCGAACTTAATGGAGAAAAACTCAAAGCAATCCCACTAAAATAGGAACTAGACAAGGATGTCCTCTCTCTCCTAATCTATTCAATATAGTTCTTGAAGTTTTAGCTAAAGCAATAAGGGAACGAAAAGAGATTAAGGGGATACAAATTGGAAAAGAAGAAGTGAAGCTATCTCTATTTGCAGATGATATGATTGTATACATAAGTGATCCACAAAATTCTTCCAAGGGACTGCTACGGCTGATAAACACCTTCAGCAATGTAACAGGATACAAGATTAACATAAGAAATCAGTAACCCTTTTATATACTAATGATACAAGAGCTGAAAAAGAAATAAGGGAAAAATTACCCTTCATAATAGCTGAAAATAGTATTAAATACCTTGGAGTAACTATAACCAAAGAAGTAACATACCTATTTGACAAAAATTTTAAATCACCGAAGAAAGAAATTGAAGAGGATATCAGAAAATGGAAAACTCTCCCATGTTCCTAGATAGGTAGGATCAACATAGTAAAAATGGCAATTCTACCAGAGGCAATCTACAGATGCAATGCACTGCCCATCAAAATCCCAGCACAATATTTTTTGGACCTTGAAAGAACAATACTCAATTTCATTGGAATAACAGGAAAGTCAGGATTGCCAAAACAATTTTACTCAACAAAAGAACCTCAGGAGGTATCACCATCCCTGACTTCAAGTTATACTATAGAGCTATAGTAATAAAAACAACCTGGTACTGGCATGAAAACAGACCTGTAGATCAAAGGAATAGAGTTGAGGATCCAAACATTAACCCGAAAACCTGTGAACACCTGATCTTTGACAAAGAGGCCCAAAATATTCAATGGAAAAAAGATAGTATCTGTAACAAATGGTGTTGGCATAGCTGGATGGAAGTGTGTAGAAAAATGCAAGTAGATCCGAGCCTGTCACCATGCACAAAACTCAAATCCAAATGGATCAAAGACCTCAACATAAACCCAGCCACTTTAAACTTGATAGAAAAGAAAATGGGAAATACACTTCTATGAATTGGCACAGGTGACCACTTCCTAAATATAACACCAGTGGCACAGACACTAAGACCAACAATCAGTAAGTGGGATCTCCTGAATCTAAGAAGCTTCTGTAAAGCCAAGGACACTGTTAATAGGACAAAACGACAGCCTACAGAATGGGAAAAGATTTTCACCAACCCTACAAGTGATAGAGGACTGATCTCTAAGATATATAAAGAACTTCAGAATCTAGAGCCCAAAACCTTGAATAACCAAATCAAAAAATGGGGTTCAGATCTAAAAAGGGAATTCTCGGCAGAAGAGTTATGAATGGCCGAAAGGCACCTAGAAAAGTGTTCATCATCTTTAGCCATCAGAGAAATGCAAATCAAAACAACTTTGAGATACCACCTGACACCTGTTAGATTGGGTAAGATAAAAGACACAGAGGACAGCCTATGCTGGAGAGGTTGCAGAGCAAGGGGAACACTCCTCCATTGTTGGTGGGAGTGTAAGCTTGTTCAGCTACTTTGGAACGCAGTATGGTGGTTTCTCAGAAAGCAGAATCAATCTCCCCAAGGACCCAGCAATACCACTCCTGGGTGTATTTCCTAAAGGTGCACAGTCATACTCCAAAGGTATTAGCTCAGCTACGTTCATAGCAGCATTATTTGTAATAGCAAGAACCTGGAAACAACCTAGATGTCCTTTAACTGAAGAATGGATTAACAAACTATGGTACATCTACACAATGGAGTACTACTCAGCAGTAAGAAAAAAATGATATCCTAAAATTTGCAGGCAAATGGATGGATTTGGAGAATATCCTTCTCTGCGAGGTATCACAAACTCAGAAAGATAAGCAGGGGATGTACTCTCTGATTAGTGGTTTCTAAACAAACAAAGAAGAAAAAAGTCAAGCATGCCCAAGCTGGAAACCACAACCACTGAACAGCTTGGGATCAGAAACACCCTGGACTGACTCCTCGGATCCTACTCCCAGTAGAGGAACACCTGACTCACTCTTGAGGGATGGGGGAGAAAACTGGATCTGCCGGGAATGGAGACTGAACTAAGCAATATTGGGGTAGTGGGACCATGGGACAGCCTGCTGCCTGTCCAGGGAGGGAATGGGGAGTTGTGGAGAAGAAAAAATGACCTGATGTGGTGGGAGTTGGAAGGGACCTTGAATAAGGATATACAAGGATGTAAAATGTGACTTCTTTGAAAAAAATAAATATAAAAAAAATCTGAAGAAAAGAGCTAGAACTACAGCTACAAGTATAACCAACAGAATCCAAGAGATGGAAGAGAGAATCTCTGAAGTGGAAGTCTCAGTAGCTCAAATAGATATATCAGTGAAAGGAAATAGTAAAACCAAAAAAGCTATAACATAAAATGTTCAGGAAATCTGGGACACCATGAAAAGACCTAAACTGAGAATAATAGAAATAGGAGAAGGAGAATACTTGCACAAAGGCACAGATAATGTTTTCAATAAAATCATAGAAGAAAATTATACTAACTTGAAGAAGGAAATGCCTATAAAGATACAAGAAGCTTACAGAACACCAAATAGATATGAAACCCGAAAAAAGTCAGGGTGCTACATAATCATCAAGCCACAAAACATGCAGAACAAAGAAAAAATTTTAAGAGCTGCAAAAGTAAAGTGCCAACTTTCCTATAAAAGTAGACTCATCAGAATAACACTTGAGTATTCAATGGAAACAATGAAAGCTAGAAGGGCTTGCTCAGAAATTATACAGATGCTAAAAGAGCATGGCTGCCAAACTAGAATACTATACCCAGCAAAATTATTAATCACCATAGATGGAGTAAACAAGATATTTCATGACAAAATCAGACTGAAACTATATCTATTTACCAATACAGCACTACAGAAAGCATTAGAGGGAAAACTCCAACTTAAGGACACCAGATACACCCATGAAACCACAAATAATCAATAATCCCACAGAAGAAAAGCCCAGAGAAATGAAATACAAATAAGATACCACCAAAAATAGCAGGAAATATGAATCAGTGGTCAATAATATCCCTTAATATCAATGGACTCACCTCACCTATAAAACGACACACACTAACAAGATGGATACAACAACAGAAGCCATCCTTCTGTTGCCTTCAAGAAACACACCTCAACTGCAAGAACAGACACAGGCTCAGAATAAAGGGTTGGGAAAAGATTTTCCAGTCAAATGGTCATAAGAAACAAGCTGGGGTTGCCATGCTAGTTTCTAACAAAGTAGACTTTAAGCTAAAAGCAATTAAAAGGGACCAACATGGTCATTACTTGTTCATCAAAGGAAAAATTGGTCAAGAGGAGATTTCAATCCTTAATATTTATGTCCCTAATATAAGGGCACCTACCTATATAAAGGAAACATGGCTAAAACTCGAATACCACATCAATTCTCACACTCTAATAGTGGGAGACTTCAACACCCCACTTTCACCCCTGGACAGGTCAACCAGACAGAGATTCAACAGAGAAATAAGGAGTCTAACAGAGATTATGGTGCAAATGGATTTAATATATATCTACAGAAGCTTCCACCTAAATGCAAAGGAATATACATATTTCTCAGCTCCTCATGGTACTTTCTCCAAAATTGGCTACCTAATTTGTCATAAAGCAAATATCAACAATACAAAAAAAATGGAAATAATCCTTTGTAACATATCGGACCACCAGGGTCTAAAGTTAGAGTTCAACAACATCAAAAAATCACAGAAAACCTACCAACTCATGGAAACTAAACATCACTCAGCTGAACCACCTCTAGGTCAAGGAAGAAATTAAGAAAGAAATCAAAGTCTTCCTAGAATTTAATGAAAATGAATCCACAATATACCCAAAGTTGTAGGACACAATGAAGGTAGACATGGGAGGAAAATTCATAGTGCTAGACGCCTATATGAAAAACCTAAAGAATCTCACACTAGAAAACAAACAGCTCAGCTGAAAGTCTTGGAAAAATTAGAAGCAAAATCACCTAGAAGGAGTAGATGGCAGGAAATAATCAAATTTAGAGCTGAAATCAATATAATTGAAACAAAAAGAACAATACAAAGAATCAAAGAATCTAAGAGTTGATTCTTTGAGAAAGTTAACAAGATAGATAAGCCCTTAGCCAAACTAATCAAAAAACAGAGAGAGAGTGTCCAAATCAACAAAATCAGAAATGAAAAGGGGTACATAACAACAGACCCCCAAGAAATCCAGAGAATTATCAGATCATACTTTGAAAATCTATATTCCACAAAAATGGAAAACTTAGAAGAAATGGACAGTTTTCTGGACAGGTACCATTTACCAAAATTAAATGAAGATCAGATTAATTACTTAAAAAGGCCTATATCACTTAAGGAAATTGAAGCTGTCATTAAAAATCTCCCCAAAAATAAAAGCCCTGGTCCAGATGGTTTCAGTGCTGAATTCTACCAGACATTCAAAGAAGAATTACTACCATTAAAGTTCAAACTATTTCACAGTAAAAACTGAAGGGATATTGCCAAATTCCTTTTATGAGGCTATAATTACCCTAAAACCCAAGCCACTCAAAGACACAACCAAAAAGGAGAATTACAGACCAATTTCCCTCATGAATATTAATTCTCAACAAAATTTTGTCAAACCGTGTACAACAATACATAAAAAATATCATCCACCAAGACCAAGTAGGCTTCATCCCAGAAATGTAGGGATGGTTTAACATAGGAAAACCGTAAACGTTATCCATCATTTAAACAAACTGAAAAAAACAAAACCACATGGTCATATCCTTAGATGCTGAAAAAGTCTTTGACAAAATCCAGCACTCTTTTATAATAAAAGTTCTGGAGGGATCAGGAATACAGGGACAATACCTCAATATAATAAAGGCAATCTGCAAGAAGCCCACAGCCAGTATCAAACTTAATGGAGAAAAACCGAAAATCCCAGTAAAATCAGGAACTAGACAAGGATGTCCTCTCTCCCCTTAGCTATTCAATATAGTTCTCGAAGTTTTAGATAAAGCAATAAGAGAATGAATGGAGATTAAGGGGATACAAATTGGAAAAGAAGAAGTGAAACTATCTCTATTTGCAGATGATAAGTGACTCACAAAATTCTACCAGGGAATTTCTGCAGCTGATAAACACTTTCAGCAATGTAGCAGGATAGAAGATTAACTCAAAGAAATCAGTAGCCCTCCTATACACCAAAGCTAAAAGGCTGAAAAAGAAATAAAGGAAACATCACCCGTTATAATAGCTGCAAATAGTATTAAATACCTTGGAGTAACTATAACCAAAGAAGTAACAGATCTATTTGACAAACATTTTAAATCACTGAAGAAAGAAATTGAAGAGGATATCAGAAAATGGAAAGCTCTCTCATGTTCCTGGATAGGTAGGATCAGCATGGTAAAAATGTCAATTCTACCAAAGGCAATCTACAGATTCAATGCACTGTTCATTAAAATCTCAAAACATTATTTTTTGAACCTTGAAAGACAATACTTAATTTCATTTGGAATAACAGGAAAGTCAGGATTGTCAAAACAATTTTACTCAAGAAAAAACCTCCGGAGGCATCATCCCTGACTTCCAGTTATACTATAGAGCTACAGTAATAAAAACAGCCTGGTACTGGCATAAAAACAGACTTGTGAATCAATGGAACAGAATTGAGGATCCAGACATTAACACAAAAACTTTTCAACACCTGGTTTTCGACAAAGAGGCCCAAAATATTCAATGGAAAAAAGAATCTGTAACAAATGGTGTTGGCATAACTGGATGGTAGTGTGTAGAAAAATGCAAATAGATCCATGCCTATCACCCTGCACAAAACTCAAATCCAAGTGGATCAAAGACCTCAACATAACCCAGCCACTCTGAACTTGATAGAAAAGAAAATGGGAAATACACTTCTACGAATTGGCATAGGCAACAACTTCCTAAATATAACACCAGTGGCATAGACCCTTAGATCAACAATCAATAAGTGGGATCTCCTGAAGTTGAGAAGCTTCTGTAAAGACAAGGACACTGTCAATAGGACTAAATGACAGCCTACAAAATGGGAAAAGATTTTCACCAACCATATAAGTGATAGAGGATTTATCTCTAAGATATATAAAGAATCAAGAATCTAGAGTCGAAAACCTTGAAGAACCCAATCAAAAAATGGGGTTCAGAACTAAAAAGGGAATTCTCAGCAGAAGAATTACAAATGGCTGAAAGGCACCTGAAAAAGTGCTCATCATCTTTAGCAATCAGAGAAATGCAAATCAAAACAACTTTGAGATGACACCTGGAGTGGGTGTGGAGCAAGTGGAACTCTCCTCCATTGTTGGTGGGAATGTAAGCTTGTTCAGCCACTCTGGAATGCAGTATGGCAGTTTCTCAGAAAACTGAGAATCAATCTCCCCAACGACCCAGTAATACCACTTCTGGGTATATACCCTAAAGATGCACATTCACACTCCAAAGGTATTAGCTCAACTATGTTCATAGCAGCATTATTTGTAATAGCAAGAACCTGGAAACAACCTAGATTCCCCTCAACTGAAGAATGGATGAAAAAACTGTGGTACATCTACACAATGGAGTACTTGTTAGTTTCTCACATGAAAGCAAATATACACTATCAAGACCACACACTAGCACTCTGGAGCAGGGGCAGCTGAACTCTGCACCTGGCCACACCCGCAGCTCCTGCTGCTCAGGGAATCTACTAGGAGCCCTACTGCGACCCTGAACTGAGTGAACTGAGCAAACCAACTGCAGGGGTCCCTGAGGGGCGGATTCGAACCCTGACCAGAGGTGAGGAGGGCTCGGCGGGCCTCAGCGCCTGTATCCTGG